>JAEQBH010004946.1:0-121978 GCA_016808115.1 Tetrastigma voinierianum
GATTCGAGTCCTTTCGAAAGGTGCCTGAAAGGACTTGTGAGTATGAAGGCCCTTTCATCTTGGGGCGGTTGGCAAGGTGTCTGAGGTGGTCTGCTTGAGGCTAAAGATTCATTGTCTTCCTGCTCCCGATGTCCCAAGTACTGCCGTGAAGATAAGGAGGATCAGAGGACGGAGGAGTTACGAGGCTACGGCGGTGGTCGCGTCACATGACAAGGAGGTAGACTACGTGCCGAGTAGGGCGAGGAAGAATAACTTTACATTACATAAGGAATACTTAGTGAAGTGGAAGGAATTCTGCAGAGAGAGTGGCCAGGTTGGGTCGAAGAAAACACTTTGTGGCGATTAGAAGCAGATTGGCGAGTTTCGAGGAGTACGAAAGCAACGAAGGCGTCTGCGGCTTTGGTGGGGAAGATATCACGCTCTTTATAGTGGGAGGCGCTCATAGCGAGTTCGTAAGCGCCCAATAGGATATTCAGGTTTATTCGGCCCAGCGCTATTCACTGCGCGTATCGGCATCTCCGAGCGTATTAACTATGGTTTATTCGCCAGCGTATTCGAGCATATCGCAAGGGAATATTCCTCTCATATGTGTATATATAGATGGGGTTGTGGTTAAATTCGTTAATTAGCTTTGAGGCTCATAGCGTTGTAAGAGTTCTTAACTTTTCGATAGAGTTCTTTCTCCGAGAGTTTACTTTGAGTTCTCTAACCCGTGGGGGTTGTAATGGCGTAGACCTGAGTAGTGAGAAATTTGTTTAGCGACATCAGGGTGGGTTATTGAGTCTTGCCGAGTGGGAGGCCAGTCCCGTGTGCGTTTTCTTTGGGCATGTCGTAGCGGTAGGCCGTATGGGTCCCAGGCATGTGCAGTGGAGTCCTGTGTCGAGGCGTCTTCACAGCTGAGGCACCTTGCCCGGGCATGTCATGGAACTAGGCCTCGCCGTGTCACAGAGATGCGCTCATTGGGAATCCTTAATGTATGGCGTCTTATTTAAGTAGAGGCATATGCCCCAGGCTTGTCATTTACTGCTTGAGTGAGGGCACCTTTGTGGCATCATGCTAGTAGGAGACATAGTGTCACAGGCATGCACTAGTCCCAGGGCACCAAGCTTAATCAGTAATCAAGGCAGTAGAAGTCTTTAGAGAGAAATGTGCAGGCATCTGTATGGGGAATCAGGTGTCCGGTGTGTCTTGGGCTTAGGTACCTTCTTGAAATGACATGGGCTGGCGGGAACAAATGTTTAGGCTTGCCTTGGCAGAGATCACCATGTCTGGGCATGTGAAGTAGGCCAGGGGCACCTTCTTTGGGCATGTCATGACAACTGGTAGGCGCCGCCTGATGGGCAAGTGGCCAGATTAGAGACGGCGGGTGTCCTGGGCATGCGCTAAATGAGGGCTGTCTGGAGACTTAGTCTCGTGGCTCAAGGTGCGGCGGCAAATGACTACGCCCCTCGGATGTTGCTAGTCGGCCTCGAAATTTCGCCTTCTGACTGTGGCAGCTCTTGCCCAGAACTGGAGACGAAAGAGGCTGAAAGACAGCTTGGAGAAAGAAGCTCTACATTGAAGGAAGAAGCTGCTTTCACAAATCTTTAGAGGAGGCTACCGAAGGCGAGATGAATGAAATGAAGCTGGTGATACATATATACACACATATGGGGAGGAGATATTCCAGAAGGATATCTTGAGAATATGGTAAGAATAAGCATAAATAAGCTCTGCTAGTGCTGGGGAATATTAACTGGATATCTTGCAGGAATATCTTCGAGAATAAGCCTTAGGAATATCTATGGTTGGGTTGGGGATCACCGTGTGGAGGTGCTCGTGACTAGGGGTGTGACAGCCTTCTTTTAGGCGTGTCGTAGCGGCAGGCGCAGGGGCACTGCATGTGAGCATCGCCTTAAGAAGTGAGACAGGTAATGCAGGCATGCGTTAGGCGGGCACCTTGCACAAGCATGTGACATTGAGGCGGGGTATCGTGCAGCAGGCATTCATGGCGAGTCGGCGATGTCCGTGCATGTGCTAGTAGGGGCACGCTTGCCTAGGCGTGTAAGTGGCCAGTAGACGAGACTTAGCGTGACTAGGCTTGCACTGGGCTGAGTCGCCGTGTCTAGGAAAGCACTAGACCGAGGCACCTTTTCTATGTATGTCATGGCACTAGGCACTAGGCAGAGGCACTCTTTCAAGGTATCGCACTAGACCGAGGCACTGTGTCTAGGGATGCACTAGGCCGAGGCACCTTACCTTGGCATGTCATGGTCTTGGGGCGGGAGCCGCGGAGTGTCTGAGCGGGACGAGGCCCGAGTCGCCCAGTTTCTGGGTACATGGGTGGGGTTGCAGGCATGTGGCGTGAGCCAGGCGCGTGTCTGGGCGTGCTAGGTCGGGAATCCTTTGTGTCCGGGCATGGATTGGCGAGTATTGTGTCTGGGATGCACTAGGTCGAGTCAGGTGTCTGGCATCTTGTTGGCGGGAGCCGCAGCCTGTCCTAGCGTGTCGTAGCCTTGAGGCCCGGGGACACGGGTGTGTGGAGACCGGGACGAGGCGGGTGTCATAGTGTCTAGGCATGGTGTGAAACATGCAGGCGTGTAATGGGAATAGTAGGGGGCGCTTCTTGAGCATCACGATGGGACTAGATGGCGCAGTAATGGCGTCTGTTGGCGGGGGATGCAGGTGTCTCGGGGCATGCGCGGTGAGGCACCTTGCTAGCGTAATCGTAGCGGCTGGCCAGGGGCCTTGCTTTGTGTGTGTATTAGTGGCAGGCCCGGGGCGCGTGTGGGGGTGTGGGGCAGGCTGGATTGCAGGGATCTCTCTTGCTAGGCTGAGCACCTAGCTGGGCATGTCATGGCACTAGTAGGATGCTGCGGAGTGTGTGAGCAGGGACAAGAAATGAGAGTCAGGTGTTTGGGGCGTCGCTGGTAGGGCCACAGCCACTGGCGTATAGAGGCCCAGGCGGGGGCGCGTGCAGGGAAGCAATGAGTGGGGTCATCGGTCAATCTCAGGAGAAGTCTTGTTGGGTAGAACTTAGCTGCTGGGCGTGTCATGGCATTTAGTAGACGGCAGGTCGCCACAGGCATGCACTGGTGGGGCCACGGGTCCCCGGGCGTGCAGGCGGGGCACCTTTCCTGGAGCGTGTCATGGCCTTGGGGCGGGGCCAGAGTCGTAATTTTGGGCGTGCCCAGTGGGGGCGCCTTGCTGGGCTTGTCCTTGACCAGCCAAGCAGAGACTTGCCCTTGCTAAGCTTGTCGCCTTGGGTAGAGCCACCGGGTGTATGGGCATGCACTAAGTGGGGCACTGGCACAGGCGTGTCATGACACTAGGGCCAGAATGCGCGGGTGTCTTGGCATGCACTGTGCGGAGTCAGGTGTCCGGGGCTTGTGCTGGGGCGGGGCACAGCGCTAGAAGAGACATGGCCTTTGGGGCGGGGGCGGCGTGCAGGCGTGCGTTGGCGAAGTCGTAATGTTTGGGCATGCAGGACGGGGCACCTTCGCAGGAGCCATTGCGTAGCCTTGTAGATGAGGGCACCTTGCCTAGGCATGTCATGGACCTCGGACGAGGGCAGGTGTCTAGGCTTACAGGTCGGGGAATCCTGGAGTGTGCAGGAATGAGCGAGAGTCGAGGCACCTTGCTGGGCATTTCGTGGCCTTAAGTAGGAGTCCACATGTTTGCATCGGCCCAGAGTCGAGTCAGTGGGCGTGCACTAGGTTGATGCACCTTGCCTAGGCATGTCGTAGTGGCTGGCCCAGAACTCCACCGGTGCAGGCATGTCTTGGTAGTCGGCGCTGTCTTTGGCGTGCGGCCCAGGTAACGCCTTGACCCGGGCATGTCGTGGCCTTGGCCAGAAGTGCGGAGTGTCTGGTAATGCATTAGGTCGGAGTCTCATGTATGGCGTGTCTTGGTAGGGGCACCTTTACTAGGCTTGTCATGGCCGCGGTAGGGACCTTTGCGAGGCATCGCTTGGCCAGGAGCATCGTGTGCAGGCGTCTGTTGGCCCAGGGCACCCCGAGCTGGGCGTAATCATGGCACTGGTCGAAGTGCAGGTGTCTGGGCACATGCACTATGTAAGTCATCGTCCCGGACATGTACTAAGTAGGGTACCTTGCTATAAATGACATGGCCTTGGAATTTGAGGAGCCATGCCAGGTGTTTAAGCTTGCCTTAGGTCGATCATTGTGTGCAGGCATGAACTAAGTAGGGAGCACCTTGCTAGGCATGTCGTAGCGTAGGCGGGGCGCGCTTTCTGGGCATCGCCTTTAGGTCGAGGCACCATGTCTGAGCATGCGTAATTTGAAGCACCTTGCCCAGGCATGTCGTATTTAGGGTAGGGGTGTCGTTTAGGCATCTGTAGGCAGTCAGTAGTGTCAGGGACATGTACTAGGCGGGGACCTTTCCTATCGTGTCATGACCACTGGCGGGGAGTCATTGACTAGGCTTGCCTTGTCTTGGGAGTCGCGGGTGTATGGCAGCCTGAGCCAGGGGCATCTTTTATATGTATGTCATGGCGTAGGCGACACCCTTCAGTGTCATGACTAGGCCCAGGGACAGCGTGTGCAGGGATGCGTTGGCGAGAAGCGCCTTCTGGCGTGTTATGTTCTTAGGACGGCCGTGTGCAAGCGAAAGACAATGAATCCCAGTTTCTAGGCATGCACTAGGCGAAACACCTTACTGGGCGAGTAATGACTAGATCGGCGACTGTTTAGGCGTGCAGGCGGGAATCCTTTGTGTCGAGCGTAATTTGGAGTGTTGGCGCTCTGGCGTGTCTTGGTATTAGGCCAGAGCCCGCAGGTGTGCAGGCATCTTGTTGGCGGGTCAGCGCTCAGGGCGTGCGTTAGTAGGGCGCGCTGCGGGCGTGTCGTGGCCTTAGGTAGAAGCGAGTGTCTAGGCATGCACTAGGTCGAGTCACCATATATAGGCATGCACTAGGCAGGGCACCAGCACTGGAGCTTGTCATGAAGCTGTTAGTAGAGCACCTTTGCTAGGCATCATGGCCAGAGCCGTGTCTAGGCATGCGCTAAGTGAGGGGGCACCTTGCCCTAGGCGTGTCGTGGCATTAGTAAGTGTCGTGTCTACTCATTCTCTAGGCGGAGTCGCGTGTCCGGGGCATGTACTAAGCGAGGCATGCTGGAGCATGTGTGACTACTGAGTAGAACCTTTAGTGACTAAGAAACTGCTTATTTGAGTAGTCGGCAGGTGTCTGAAGCCCCGAGCGAAGCAGAAGTTAGCTCTGTAATGTCATGTGGCCCGGAGGCACCGCTCAAAGTATCGCACTAGGGTGAGAGGCAGCGTGACCAGGGATCTGTTGTGGGGCTCATGCGGCTTGGCGTGTCGTGGTCTTGGGGGCGAGCTGGCCGGGTGTGCAGACGGAGACGGCTGATCGCGGTTCCACAGGGCGTGCAGGCGGGACATGCCTGGGCGTGTGGTCTTGGACGGGCGTGGGTGTCTGGCGTGCGGCTGGGCCCCCAGTCAGCGTGATCGGGCATGGACCCAGATCGAGTCTTGTGTGCAGGGATGCGATGGTAGAGTCGCTGGATGTCCGGGCGTCTTGTTGGCCCAGGGAGCACCTTGTGCAGGCATGTCATAGCACTAGGCCGAGGCACCGTGTTTAGAGACGGGACAGTAAGGTCACAGGTGTCACAGGCATGGACTAGTAGGGCTTACCTTACCTAGGCATGTGGTGGGACAGGCAGGGCACCTTGCTGGGCATGTCATGGCACTAGGCGGGGAGCGGAGTGTGCAGGCATGCACTAGGCCGAGTCACCATATATAGGCATGCACTAGTTCGAGGCACCTTGCCTAGGCTTGTCATGGCACTAGGCCGAGGCACCTTTGCTAGGCATCGCACTAGGCCGAGGCACCGTGTCTAGACATGCACTAGGCTGAGGCACCTTTAGGCGTAATCATGGCGTGAAGTAGGGTATCGTGTCTGCTCGTTCACTGGCGAGTCGACGTGTCGGGGCATGTCTTAATGACCGCTGCTGGAAGAGTGTCGTGACCACAGTAGGCAGGTGACTAAGCTTGCATTAAGAGTAGGGGTCGGCCGGTGTCTGGGCGACTGTAGGCCAGAGGCACCTTTCCCTATGTGTGTCATGGCAGTAGGCGGAGGCACCCTTCAGTGTCAGCCCATTTGGCCAGAGGCGTGTGCAGGGGATGCACTAGTGAGGCTCCTTTACCTTGGCATGTCATGAATCTTGGGACGGGGCGGAGTGTCTGTAAGCCCGAAGAATGAGCTGATCCGTTTACAGGCATGCTAGTAGAGACACCTTACACAGGCATGTAATGGCGGCTGAGCCAGGCCGGGTGTCACAGGCATGCAGGCGGGAGTCAACGTATCCCGAGGCATGGACTGGAGTCGAGTGCGTGTCCCGGATCTGTGGGGCCCGGAATCATCGTGTCTAGGCATGCGGCCAGGCGGGCGCACTTGTCTAGCGTGTCGTAGCCGGCCCCAGGCGGGGAGCCGAGTGTTTAGGACCGGGACAGGCGAGTCAGTGTCTGAAGCGTGGACTAAGTGAGACACATACCTGGGCATGTAGTGGGATTAGTAGGGCGCACATGCAAGCCCAGCCCATTGAAGCCAGTCGGGTGTCCGGCGTGTACGGTAGGGCCTTGCACCCCAGCATGTCTTGGCCTTAGGGCGAGGCACCTTGCCTATGTGTGTGTGGCCCAGCTTGGGCGGCTAATTTCTATCCCCAGGGTCTGCGGGTGGGGCGCGTGCAGGATGCGGCTGAGGCGGGAACCTTGTGCAAGCGTGTCACGGTGGGATTTGAGTCAGGTGTTTAGGCGGGACAAGGTCGAATCCAGGGTGTCTGGGTGCCAGCTGGCAGGGGCCCTTACTGGGCATGTAAAGGCCTTCAGTGGGGCTCAGGTCTTTGAGCTTAGTGGGATCAGTGTCGAGGCGTCACGTGGCGAAATGACTGGCACCAAGCGTGTTAATGGCACTAGGTAGGGCCGCGGGTGTCACAGCAGGCGTCTTGTTGGTAAGTCGGGTCAGGGCGTGTCTTGGGGTAGAGCACCCAGCTCACTGGGCATGTCATGGCGTGGCGGGGCACCTTGTCTGGCGTACGTTAAAGTGGGTCGCCCATGTCCTGGACATGTGCTAGTAGGGCACCTTCCTTTGCTTGTCATTAGACGCTAAGTAGGGCACCCGTGATAAGCACCCGCACTGGTAGAACCACCATGTCCATCTGTAGGCGAGACACCTAGGCTAGGCTTGTCATGACACTTGGCCGAAGTACCATGTCTTAAGCGTGCGCTATGTGAAGTCAGTGTTCGGGCTTGTCTTGGTAGGGGCTCCTTGCTTAGAAATGGCGTAGCCTTTGCAGGTGGGGCGGTGTCCCAGGCATGAACTAGGCGAGTCGCCGTGTCTTGACATGCGCTGGTAGAGCACCTTGCTGGGCGTGTTATGGACTGGGATGGGCGCGGGTGTCTGAGGAACTGCCTTGAGTCAGTCGCGGGTGTTTAGAGATGAATTAAGTCGGGGGCGCGCTAGCGCAGGCGTTCGATGTAAGTAGGGTCGTGGGTGTGCAGGCGTGTGGTAGGCGCGTGCCAATGTCTGTTAGAGGCGGGGCGCCTTTCTTAAGTGATATGGCGGCCCAGGCGGGGCACGTGTCTAGCATTCTGCCCAGGCCCGGTCGTGGTTTGTGGGCATGCATGGCGGGCACCTTGCTAGGTATTTCATGTGGCGGGGCACGCCTGGCGGGTGTCGCCCCAGTGGGAGTCTTGTGTCACAGGGAAGCACTGAAGTGGGAACACTTACTGGGCGTGTCATAACTGGGTTGGCGCATGTCTGGGCATGAAGAAGTAAGTGCCATTTATGGGCATCTTGTGGTGAGTGCATATCTGGGGGGCGTGTAGTAGGCGGCCCAGGCCCAGAGCACCAGCTACAGGTTTCGGGTGGTAGGGGCAGCGTGTATGGGATGCACTAGGACGGGGCACGTGCTTAGGCGTGGCGTGTACGGCGGGTATGGGTCAATGCAGAGAGCGAGAACAAGTGGTCGCGGGTGTCTGGCGTCTTGTTGAGTAGGGCTGAGCTGGGCATGTCATGGAGGCTAGTGGGTGCGAAGTGTCTCAGGCATCTTGTTGTGTGAGTCACCATGTCAGGACGTGTCTTGGTAGGGTGCATTTGCACAGAAATGACGTGGAAATGGGCGGGGCGTCGTGTGCAGGCTTGCCTTGGGTGGGGTTGCGTGTCCCAGGCGTGAGTTAGTAGGGCACCTTGCTTTGGGCGTGTCGTGGCGTGAAGCAGGGCGCACTACGGGCGTCGTGTTTGGGTCGAGACGCGTGTCTGGGCATGCCTTGGGAAGGGCACCTTGCAGGCGTGTCGTGGCACTAAGTAGGAGTATTGTGTCTAGGCATGCCTTGAAGCGATCCAGGTGTCAGGGCATGTCTTGAGTAGAAATGCCTTCTTTGAACATGTCATGACCACTGGCGGGTGGCATTGTGTCTAGGCATGCCCAGAAGCTAGAGGCACCTTACCTGAGCATGTAATGGCCTTTGGGGCGAGCACGGGTGTGCAGGCATGCCTTGGCGAGTGTCACCCAAAATCTGTATCAAATTTACGGTAGTGTGCGGTTCTAAGGCAAGTCTTAGGCGACTGCTTTCCCTGCGAATCTTATGCAATGACAATCAACGAGAATAGGCACGCAATTACGGTCTCGGCTTGACTTGTTCTTTTATTAACATGGTACCTCTTGTACAAAATTGTTGTCTTGGTAAGCACATGAATACAGAACACCCTTCTGAGATGGACCACTAAACTCTGAATTTTCTAACCCTTGTAGGAGCCTAGGCCTTTATACATCAACACCTGTTTGGATTCCCTCCCTTAAGGATCATAACAGCCACAACTGCCATAAATGACAGGTTTGAATCTTCCATCGAGGCTCTAAGCTTGGCATCTCTTCCCAGCCGATCATGTGGTTTGGTGCTTTGGACATGGGCTTTGTCCCCGTGTGTCTTAATCCCGGTAATCATAGGCTAGTAGCCCATGTCTGGTTCATTATCTGCGCAGTCCCATGCGCGATGCCATGTCAGTAGTTGGTGCAGCCACCACACAGATTCTCTTGCGCATGTTGTGTACGCGCACGCATCTTTGTGTGTGCATGGCACGCATCTTTACGTCTTGTGGCGGCACAGGCGTGTGGCACACTTTGTTGTCGCGCCAGCGGCGCATGCGTGCGGCTGCTTTTGTGTCTCGAGTGCGCATCGCTGTGCGTCGCGGCTTGGGCGTGTCTTTGCCTCTTTGTCTTGGCGCGGCACGCATGTTGTGCGTTACTTTGTCTTGAAGTGCGCATCTTTGTCTCTTGTGGTATGGGCGATGGCTTGCTGTTAAATCTTGTGACCGCGCTCTTGTCTGTTGCGTACCTGCGAGATTACACATGTTGTGTGACCCAGGGGCGGAGTGGATTCTGACTATCTGTGGCCCGCCTCACCGTGAACGGCCCGGCCCGACTGGCGTATTTGCTTGTGTCACGTGGTCCCGGCTGGTAGCGTACTGTGGTGTGGCCGGCCGGCTGGGCCTGCTGCGTGTGCGGCTTTGCGGCTGGGTCTTGTTGCTAGTGTTTCGCCTCCGCTGTGCTGTGCACCGCCTTGGCTTTTTCTCCTCATGGGCGCGGGCAGACCACGTGGGACATGCTCCCGATCCGGTCGTGTTGGGAGGGCTATGAAACCCACCCCCTCAGACGAAGGTCGATGTCCTCATCGACTTATTTGTAGAGTACTCTGCACACCTTCTCGGCTTGCCCGCAGTGGTATCTCTTTCCCATATAGCCTTTGAGATTTCCTTCCCTTTCCACTTCACTAAGTAATCTATACGCTGTTCTTGAGCTTGCCCCGTGGTCGGAGTAATTACAAAATTTGTTCAGCACAACGTCGAATTCCTTTATCACCAACGGTGGAGCCTGGCGCCTCATGCTCTGCGGTTCTAAATCCCCCGTGATCACGGCTTTGAACTCACATGGAAGGTTGGATGGAGCTTCGGCCGTCCAGGTAACCGGTCCCATATGCCACTTGTCCCACCCTTTCAGCACCTCGAAAGATTATTCATATTTTGGAATGAGGCTTATGCCTTGTTTGCTATCTGACCTTCTTCCGTCTGTGGCGTTTGTTTCAAAAAGCATGATCACCCACTTGAAACTCCATTTAATTACGGTTTCTATCACGCACTTTTTCATCGCGCGGCTTTCTCTTAGCTTTCTCGGACTATGCAAGTACTTCTTGGAGACCTCACGTCGGTGTCGCTGCGGGATTAACTTGACCTATATTACCTTGGCCACCTCCCGAGGGAACTCTAGGTTGTAACCTGTGGCAAGCTCAAAAGGACTCTGCGGTCGATGAGCTCCTAATTTATATTGTAACGGGGGTGGGGTACGCGTAAGTAAATCAACGATTCTTACGAGATACGTGTGAAGTGCCTGGTACTCTTCAGCGGTGCATTCACCACTCTCTGTTTGCCCATACGTTTGTGGATGGTTTCTTTGTGAGAACCCGACTCACGAACTGAAGTTTGAGCAGGTTCCACTAGCTTCTGTGAATGCAGCATCTCTATCGCGATGATGTCTTCCGGCGGTAAGTATTTCAGCTACATTCTTTAAAAAATAATCTGTTTTGCAACTAGCGGGGCATGCCTCCACGTCTTGGTATGAACAACGCATACTTTGAAAGCGGTCGGCGACCCGCGGATGGATTTGTAATCACTCACCTTTGGAAACAGCTAATGAAGTCCATGGAGATGCTTTCCCGAGAGCTTCGGTATGGGGAGCGGCTATAACGACAGCCCGACCTTTTCCTCCCATGTCGACAATGCTCCCCATAGGCGATAGTAGGACTGGCCCGACAATGGCAGGTCCTCTCTTCCCGAATGGCTGCCACGCAGTGTCGTGGGTCTCCCTCGGCAACTCAGCCCTACGAGTTGTCTGGCAGGACGTCTGGCCTGTCGCCCTTAGCCATAAGGAGATTATCTTGTATCTGATACCTCTGATGGCTCCCTCCCGAACTTTTCTTTGTCTCGGCTTCTCACCTTTCGCGTCACGATTAAACAAAATTGCTTTGGATTCTTTCATTAAATCGACCTGACCGATGGCGGTAATATATGCAATCACACCATGCGACTCGAGAGTGTGCACTCTTACATTGTGCTTCACTGATGCGTGCGACGGTATTCGAGATTTAGTCGCTAAAAACTCTTGCCATCGAGCACAGCGGCACTCGGCTTCTTACGAAAGTGAAGAAGGTATTAGCCACATTGTCATTGACCCTTTGTAAAGATGCTTCGGCGAATAATCACGCCATTCTTTGCGGTGATGAATCAAGCGGTCATTTCCTTCTCATGCGTCTTTATGTCGATGCTTTCGGCACCATTAAACTTCACAACAAAAGCAGGGTGCCTTTCTTGCGCCTAAGACTCCGCGATGCTTTATGCGAGAGGCATCGTCACGTGCCGCAGGTAACTCAGTTAAGCTGACCGAAGGGTAGTTACGAAGGGTGCACCTTTGACTCATCGGTACGCTTGACACTCTAGGTTCCATTGCCATACTTGATCCTTCTTTAGTAGATGTCGGTGGGGAAGCGACCATCTTTAGTACCCGCTATGAGAGCGGAATACGTAGTAGTTAGCGACAGAAAGCGAGCGCGGTTCTTTTAGTTTTGATAGTTCGGAGCCATTCTCGATTGCTGAACCTTGTTCTCATCCATCTTGATCGAGGCCACCGTGATCTTGTACTTACTAGGAAGGTGATTTTGCCTCTATCTGGAATTCACACTTTTCTTTCTTTACAAAGAGTCTATTTTCCCGCAGTCTTTGAAAAACTAAACTTATATGCTTTTCATGTTCTCGAAGGAATTTATTGTAGCAACTTGATGTCATCGAGATACCTTCTGACAAAGCATCGATATATTAAAAAGAACATCATTCATAAGATTACAAAAGGTTGTTGGGGCATTAGTGAGCCCGAACGGCATTACGAGCTTCATGCCCCATGTCGAGTTACGCAGGTGATTTCCTTCATCACCTTACCTTGTCGCGCGCGATATCCCAGATCTAGGTCCGGCTTTTGGAAATAAGTGGCCTTGTGCGGTTTGTCAAGCGGCTCATTGCTAGAAGTCGGGTACTTATTCTTTATAGTTGCCTTGTTCAATGCCCTGTAATCGACGCGCATCCTCAGCGACCCATCATGCTTTTACGAAGCTTGACACTAGTGCGCCCGTATAGGGCTCGGGAGGGGTTGAATGGCTTGCATCCGCAACTCCTTGATTTAGCTGCCGATTCAATGACTCGGCGGGAACGTCGGTAGGGGCGAAGCGAGGGCTTGGACCACGGGATGGCTCAGTCAGGCGTGGTGATGGGGCGACAAAGGAGCGACTTCTTGAAAGCGAGGCTGAGCATCACATCAGCAAATTCATGCGGCCCGACGCTCTGAAGTGCAGTACCTCAATCTCACATCCTCTTTTATTTCCACCCACATCACGTGACATATGTTTCCGGCCCTTGTTTTGACCCTTTCTTTATGAATAGCCAAACCAGCGATTCAGTTCTTGATCTTTCTTACCTTTGCCTTCTGTATCGCATGCAAACATAGCATGCTTTCTTCAAGAACATTAGTCCTCGAGTGCGTGTGAGGCCCTGTGGCTTTCAAGTCATGCGAAAATTAAATAAAAATCATCTAATTGGACCTGATAAGTTGCATTTACCCTTCGATTTCAGGCACAATTTGCTACATTCTTGTGATTCCACAGATCTTACAGGCACTTACTATTCACGGCTTTGATTTGACTAGTGTCTTTCTCCAGGTTGAGACCCAGTCTCTCTGATTCTCTCGTGGCCCACGAGTTGTGGGTTGCCTTGCTATCCATACGTAGCTTTAACTGAACACCATTACTTTGGTTTATACTGTCGGGGCGCTGAAGTGGTGCTCTGTCCACGTATCACATTCAAGAGTTGCGGAGGATTGACTCTTGAAGGTCCTTCATCAGAATCAGAGTTTGCCTTGTCATCCCCTGTGACCAAGGCTGAAAGCTTTTCACGCTTGGGACAATCCACGAGCCACAGTAGGTCGGTCAAATGAAACACCCGATGGGTCGATTTGCGGTGTCTTTGTCTTCGCCCTTCTCTGTTGGTTTAGTGGCGCGACTGTTCAACGGGGGCCCCTTCCCGCGAGATTTTTCGACACGCCTTCTTGTGATTCTTCCCCTCGGAATTTTGCCTTCTTGTTTTCGCCGACTTGGCTTTTGTGTAGGGACGGTATTCACCGAGTTTGTAGTCCACGAAAACGGTCGGTGACGCCATAGCGATTAGGGAGATCGGACTCCACGCCTCCATGGTGATCAGGCCCATCACGAAGCCGGACATGAAATTGGCTTGTCATCATCGGACATGTTTTGATGTCAAACATCGAGCGAAATCCTTGACATAGTCCCTCACGGCTCCCATCTGTTTAAGGCGCTTCAATGACTCCCATGCCATCCATGACACATTACTGGGAAGGAACTGATCTTTTGATCTCCTTCTTAAGAGTCTCCCAAGTTGTGATTTGGGGCCTTCCAGACTCTTTATCATCCTCCACCCTGGTTCGCCACCACAACTTAGCATCAGGTGGGAGTGCATGCACAGTTATGCGCACTTTTCTCCTTGTGACATGAAGCGACTGAAAAAGCGCTCCCATGTCCCGGAAGTTTCCTAGCTCCTTTGCGTTTCGATTCAGATCCCTTCGGTTCTGGAACTACAACTGGGGGCATCGTTGCGAGGAGGCACCACAGCAGAATGGCTTCTTCGGGGCAAGCCACATCTTGACGGGGCGCATTTTGGACTCCATGTCCTCCTCAGTGCGAATTTCGGCCATCAGTTTCTCGTATGTTCCCATTGAATCAGGTCGTTACATTCCGGCAAATGACGTTGAACATGTGTCATTCACGTGCGTCGCCCGACGACCACAGTGCCTTCGGCTGGGCGATCTCTGATATCTGTTCAATGGTAGTTCTCTCCTTCGAGGGTCTCGCGGCCGTCGTTCGAGTGCTCACGATACCACTTGTCACGCAGAAAATCACGTATCAAAATTTCGGTAATTAATGCGGTTCTAAAACCAAGTCTTAAACGACCTTTCCCTGCGAAATCTTATGCAACTGACAATCAGCAGAATAAACCTGAATCAATTACGGGTCTCATTGACTTGTTCTTTTATTAGCAAAGACACCTGCGTACAAAATTGTTGTGCCTTAAGCACGTAAATTCATAAGAACACCGCTCTACGAGATAGATCCCGAACTAAGGATTTTCTAACCGCGTAAAGACGAGGCTAGGCCTTTTATACATCAAGCACCCCTTTGTTTGGATTCCTCCGCAGGATCTGCTGTGTGCGCCATAAATGGCGAGTTTGAATCTTCCCTCGAGGCTCATTTCAAGCGCGTCTCTTCACGGCTTGATCATGTGGTTTGGTGCTTTGGACATGGGCTTGGTCCCCACGTGTGTCTCGGCTCCCGTGTCCTTGGAGCTGTGCTTTATCACAGATTTTCGTGCGCTATCTGCCCAACAGTCCCCATGCAATGCCATGTCCAGCCGTTGGTCCATGCACCCTAGGTCTACTGCCTGCATGTTGTGTGCACTGCCTGCATGCTGTGTGCATTGCCTGTGTGCATGGCCTGCATGTTGTGCGCGGCTTCAGGCGTGTGCTTTGCACATTGTCTTGTAGCGGCACGCATCTTTGTCATGGCCCACGTGTCGCGGGAATCTGCATCTTTGTCTTGCTTGAGCACAGGCATGTGGCACACTTTCTTGTGCCGCAGCGGCTTTGGCATCTTTGTCGCGCGCCCTATCTTGAAGTGCGCATGCTATCTGTGTGACTTTTTGCACATTGTCTGGCGTCTGCATCTTTGTCTTATTGCTGCGAGTCTTGCTTTACGTCTTGGCCAGGGCGAGTAGGTGCGGCTATCTTGTGCCTCGTGAGCGGCCCGGCCGGCTGGCGCGGCCTTGTTGCGTGGCTGCGGCTGGCCTTATTTGCTGAGTCGTTTCACTTCACTTGTATGCTGCAATACGCCTTCCTTTTGCTCCTCGTGGGCGCGAGGCTGGTGGAGCCATGGGACATCTTCGATCCGGAGTCATGTTTGGGAGAATTTAACAGAATCACTTATGTCAGGCGTCTGTGGCCAGGAGGCTCATTGCCTAGGCATGTCTTGTAGCACCTAGGCCCAGGAGCCATCGTGTCTGAGCGTGCACTAGTAGATCACCTGTGTCTAGTGACTAGGATGGGGCATGCGGTCATGTCATGGCCTTGGCCCAGAGGGAGCCATGGCAGGAGTGTCTAGGAATCTTGTGAGGCGGGAGTCTCACCATGTGTGGCGTGCACTAGTAGGAGCACCTTGCTTGTCATGGAACAAGGCAGGGCACTTTAGACATCGCTCTGGCGGAGTCGTGTCTAGGCATGCAGCAGGCGGGGCACCAAGCTTTGAGATGTCGAGCCCATTTGAGTAGAGTCACAGTGTCTTGGCGTACCTTTGTATGTGAGTCACGGTGTCAGGAGCGTGTCTTAAGCTGAGTGCCTTTGAGAAATGACATGTGGCAGAGTGGGAGACAGGTGTTTGGGCTGTATTAAGCAGGGGTCGGCGGGTGGCGTGAGGCAGGCGGGGGCACCTTGCTGGGCATGTCGTGCCTGTAGACGAGGCACCGCTTCTTTGGGCATCCTTGTTGGAGTGGGGCCGCCGTGTCTGGGCGTGCGCTAAGTAGGGCACCTTGCGCCCGGCGTGTCGTGGCGCTAGTGGGAGTGCCACTTGCTGGGCCTCGCAGTGAAGTACGCTTGCTGGGCATGTCATGGTGCTAGGCCAGAGTGTCTGTCTGGGCGTTCAGCCCAGGCGGAGTCGGCGTGTCGAGGAGCATCTTGGGTGGAGGGAACCACTTCCTAGACGTGTGGGACCTTGGTAGAGGCTGACATGTCTGGCGTGTCTTGGTAGAATCGTGGGTGTTGGAGTGAAGCCTTAAGTGGGGGCACCTTTGTTGTGTGTCGTGGCGCTAGATTAGGGGCACCACTTGTGGGTGTCATATGGCCCAGGATGCTTGTGTCTGGGATCTGTTTGGACCCAGGGGCTTGCGCTGGCACTTGGGCGTGTCGTGGTATTTGGGCCAGGGTGCGGGTGTGCAGGCGTCTTGGTATCAACAGAGTCGTGTCCAGGGCGTGTCTTGGGGCGGGGGTGCCTTGCTTAAATGACATGGCCTTAGTAGAGGGCAGGTGTGCAGGCTTGCACTAGGTCAGTCATAGTGTAGACGTGTGGCAAAGCACCTTCTTTGGCGTATCTGGCGCTTGGCGGGGTATCGTGTTTAGTGCGCTGAGGCGGGAGTCACCCTTGTCGAGGCGTCTGACTGAGTGACGCTTATCAGGAGCTGTCATGGCGGCCCAGGCTGGAGCCTTGGGTGTGTCGGAGTCTTGTGGCGGGTCGCGAGTGGGCGTGCTCAGGCGAGGGCGGCCTGCTGGGGAACTGTCTCATGTGAGGCCCCTTGGTGTGCATCTTTGCTTGTTGAGGCCGGAGTCGACATCATACAGGCATGCACTGGCCAGGGGCACCTTGCTGGGCTTGTCATGTGTAGGTAGGGCACTGTCTTGGGCGTCGCAGGCCCAGGGCATGGGTGTGCAGGCGTCATGGGTGGGCGCCTCTGCCTCGGCGTGTCGTAGCCTGAGGGTGGCGCCTTGCTGGGCGGCTGTCATCGTGACAGGCGTATCAGTCACGGGCATTCAGCTGAGCGAGTCAGTGAGTGTCGGGGCATGTACTAGGTAGGAAGGACAGCTCTTGAACGTGTCGCGACCACTAGTAGAGACACTTGAGTGTCCCCAGTCATCTTGTTGGGTCGTAGATCGTTTAGGTAAGCCATTGGCCAGGGATGGCACTCTTTATGTATGTCATGGCCCAGATTCGGGGCACCCTTCTTTGGGGTATCGCTCTGAGGCGGGGACAAGTGATGGGATGCGTTGGTAGGAGCCTTGTGGGAACTGTCGTGGCGCATTGGCGGGCGTCGTGAGCAAGACTAGGACAGGTCCGGGATCCGCCAGGTGTCTGGAGCTTGCATTAAATTTGAGGTCACATGCCTGGGCGTGTGTGTATCATTGGTAATTAAATTTGAGGGCGTGGGTGTCCCAGGCATCTTGTTGGGTCGAGTCGTGGCGATGTCTGGCGTCTGTGGGGCCCGAAGCCAGCGCCTGCGCAGAGGCTATTGTGGCATGCAGGGGCGCCCATGTGGGGCGTCGCGGTGGCGGGGCGTGCTGTCTGGGCGTGCGGCTGAGTATGAAGCTAGGCGTGTCATGTGTTGGGCCCGGGTGCGGAGTGTCCCCAGGCATGCGTTATGTGGGATCAGGTGTCCGGGCAATATCTTGGTAGAGTGCAGCCTTTAGAAATGACATGACAGCAGGTTGAGAGCAGATGTCACAGGCTTGCGGCTTGAATTGGTCGCGGTGTCTAAGGCATTAACTAGTAGGGGCACCTTGCACAGGCATGTCATGGCACTAGGTAGGGGCACCCTTGCTAGGCATCACATTAGGTCGGGGGCAGTGTGCAGGCGTCTGCTGACTAGGGTGAATGTCGCGGACTTAGTCTGTACAGGCTCGTCACGGCCAGCAGACATTTCGGCCTCGATGTTCTTCAAGTCGGCATCCTTTCGCCTTCTGGTATCTTGGCTCTTCTTGCATTGGAGGCAAGAGGCTGAAGAGCTTGGAAAGAGCTTTATTGAAAGAAGAACTCTTTCTGATCTTGGGGAGGCTGGCTTGAATGAATGAAGAATGAGCTACAATTAAGCGTCTAATATACATATATGGAAGAGAATATTAGCAGAGGATAATAAGCGGAATATCTTTGAGGAATCGCAGTAGAAAAGAATATCTTTGCGTATCTTTCTTGGATATCTTCAGGAATATGCTAAGGAATAAACAATAGAATATCTGTATCGTAGGTAGGATCTGTGTGGTGGTGTCCCGTGAGTAAGGGGTCTTGACGTTCTCACAGCCGAGCCGCGAGCGTCACCAGTCGCTCTTTCGGCTAGAAACTGCTCGACTGTCTCTGGAGCGCCCGCAAGTGTTTGCGCTCTAGCCAAACTGGCTCTGCAGTAGTCCCTTCCACTTCACTAAGTATTCCTTATAGGGCTGAAAATTATTCTTTCTCAGGACCCGGTCTGCCATGATGTAGTCTACCTCCTTGGCATAGGATGTGACCAGCCCATTTAGAGTCATGACACTCCTTGATGAGATTCCTTCTGATGTTTCCCCACTTAGGCACATAAAGTCTCTTACCCTTGGTGTAGAGTGAGCGAGTCCTCCGCTGCAATAGCCTAAATCTTTCCTTGAGGGCTAAGGTGATGAGACTCTTGGCTGCGAGGATCGTGCTGTGACCTGGCACATGAGATCCACCATCTCTCCCTCGAAATTTTGACTGAGTCGTAGCGGTTGGATACCTTATGCGACTCGATGCGTCGATGCGTGGTCTGGCCATCAGCGGCTTGTCTTCCGGCGATGTAGTATTTCGGCCGGAAGTCTTACCCGCCTTGCTGCTTGGGGCTTAGCTATGCAGTGCGGAAGTAGGTAGTAGCAGCGTTGTCGATCTTGCGATGAAGTCGCGGCTCAAGCGGATAGTTCCTCGCGTGTCATGAAGCAATGGATGATAATGTCGTCTCACTTATCTTGAGCCCGTGTGCAGCCTCTGTGTCATTGAGTTTGCGAACTTTCAAAGCTATGGGCGATCTCTCTTTGCATAAGAACCGCCGATAGCAAAATCGGAGGCATCGATTAATGTCGCCAATCTGCGGTGTGGTCGGGTAGTCATAGCCATTTGAGCCTCAGATTAGAGGCGCTGAATCTTGAGAACTGCTTGGCGTTTAAGTCATGTCGCGTACTCTTCTTGGCAGGAAGATGCATCGAAGGAGGCTGCTCTTCTTGAGTATCCTTGATGAATCGTAGATAGTAGTTGATTAGGCGAAGGGCGCCAGTTGCTTTGGTAGGGGATCGATTCACGAATAGGCACAGTCTTACTCTCATCCATCTGTGAGGCTTTACCATCCTTGATGCGATGTCACAGGAAGCAGCAACCTCTTAGAGCGGGAGCATTTCTCCTTAACTTCACATATAGCTCGATTACTGCACTTAATAGATGGAACACTTGTAGATAGTCGAGATCTTTCCTCTCGAGGTGTTGCTATATATAACGATATCATCCCCAGATATACCACCAAAAACTTATGCAGGAAAGGATGGAATATCTTGTTCATCGAGTGCGAAATGTAGCAGTGCGTGAAGTAAGGCCAAAGGGCATCACTTTAGGAACTCATAAGACCATACCTTGTATCCTTGTGCGTAGTCTTCGGCTCATCTCCTTGACTATTCTTACTTAGTGATACCCAGACGCAAAGTCCCGACTTAGTGAAATCTTGTTCTAGAGTTGATGAATAGAGTCGGAAATAGAGGAATGGGATCTTTGTTCTTGTTGTCGGTACTGTTGAGCGCCGTCGAGTTGATGCATATCGTGTGACCCGTCATGCTTCTTTGGAATAGGCGAAGCCTTGTGGGAGCTTTAGATGGTTGGATGAATCGAATCGGCGGCTCCTTTAGTTGTCTTCTCGGCTCTTCGACTCGGGGTGCCATCTGTAGGCCAGAATGGCGGGGGTTTTGCTCGACCTCTGCTCGATCTTATGATCTTCACTCCCTCTAGGTGGAAGCTTTAGGGTAACTCCGGTGTGTGACATCCTTAGGCTAAATCTGCTAGTATGTGACTTAGCGAGGCTGGGATCTCAGGTCAGTCAGTCTTCGCCCAAGAGTACATAGTAAGAATCGCCTCATCTCAGCGGTATTCTTACTTGGTAGTACCAGCCATGAGTCCGGCAGTGAAGTACCGCTCTACCCGAGTTGATCAAATAAGTCGGCAATAAGAGGAATGGGATACTTGTTCTTGACTGTCAACTTGTTGAGCGCGATGGTTGATGCATATCCGTGGTGACCGTCGTCTTGCTTTTGGAATAAGGCCAGACGCACCATAGGGGAGCTTTAGATGGTTGGATAGTCCGAATCCAGCTGACTCCTTTGGATTGTCTTCGATCTTCCCGGCGCTCGGGGTGCCATCTGTAAGGCCCGTGGCGGGTTTGCTCGGCTCTCTTCGATCTTATGATCTCCTCCTCTGGGGTGGAAGGCTTTTAGGAGTAGACTCCGGTGGCGTAACGTCAGCCCAGGCTTCATCTTCTTGTGCTTGGCTTAGTGAGCGTGGGATCTCTATAGGGTCGATGGTGCTTCGCCCCAGAGAAATTTCTTAAAGTAGGTAAAGCATAAATTCTTTCCAGCCGCTTCTCTGGTTATGGCCAGATAGCATAGGGGTTCAGCTTTCTTTCGGTGATAATTAGAACCGTACATGGTGTCTCCTCTTACAGATAGCCATAGTGATAGAAAGGTATGGCGCGAGCTCTTATACGCGAAGGAAATCACGTCCCGTCGGCTATCTTGGGGAGTCGTCGAAAGTAGAGTGGCTGTGAGAATTCGATCTTGCCTTCCGCGACCGATATTCATTGTCGCCCACGAAGCTCTTTCCTTGTGAAGGCAGCGGCGGAGTTAAGCCCATGGCGAATCTGCCTCCTTGGATGTCACGGAGCTTAGTCTCCTTGCCTCTCGGCACTGAAACGAGTTGAGGGAGACACCGTTATGCATCATGGCCTTGGCGGACATCCTGTTTACATTGACCTCCACGTACATGAGTCCCTTGCTTTGAGGTTGCTTCTTAGCTTGTTTGATCTTGAGGAGCGTGTGGTACATCGTGCAATGTGAGTATCATCGGCATAACTTGTTCGGTCTCACTCTCGTCACATGTAGGCCTTCCTCTTAGAACATTCGCGTGCCAAATGTGGTCCAGTCGCACCAGCTTGATTAGTCCCTTGGCAAAAATCCTACGCTTATCCAAGCACTGCAGCCTGTATTAGAGGCCGCATTGGATCCTTCTTTAGTAGCATTATTATTCTTGTACCCTCTGTCTCCCCCACCTGTAGCATGATTACCCTTGAATGGTGGCTTTGCACAGGGCGAGTCTCCCCCATGAGAATCCATAAGGGTCTGTGTAATTTGTGGATAAATCTTGAACCTCTGTCTCCTTAACTCTTGCTTGGCTGGCTACGCCCAGGTTATCAGTAAAGTTGAAAACGAGTCTTTACAAATCCATACGGAGCCTCCGGCATTAGGGAAGAGAACTCCTTGACATAGTCGCGAATAGACCGTGTCTTGAGATCTTAATTTTTAACTGGCGAAGTGTATTGGCATCCTGCAGGTAGAGCTGGCTTGTGATGCGGAAGTCAGCGGGGTAATGCATAGTCTTGCGCGTCCCCTTTTCCATCTCCGAGAACTTTCTATGCCACCATAGAGTTGCATTATCGATGAGGTAAAGAGTAGCAGTTCGTACCTTAGTTGCCTCATTATTGAGCGAATTCTTCGAGTCTCTCATGTGCCCGAAGTAGTTATCTAAGCTCACTTGGCGTCACTAGTTCATTGAATGAGTGTGGTTTTGGCACCTCCACCCTTGGTGCTTCATGGGTGCCGTCCTTTGCGGCCAGGCGGTCTTAAGTCTTTGTAAATGGCAGCCTCTTTGTCTCATTTCCTCTTTCCAGCGGCAGTCAGTACTCATGCTTGTGGCTACAAATTTGCGAGCGTAATCTGGGACCTCGCCAGACTCATAAGTAGCGACCTGCCGGGACCAGTGAGCCTTGCATCTCTTGAAGGTCTTGGATGCGCACCTTGAGATCCTCCGCGGCCTTCTCCGTGCTGCTCACCATGTCCACCGCTTCCTTAGTGTCGTAGTAAGCGTGGCCTCTAAGCGGTCGCTCGGCCTTGGCGAGGAACTGCCAGGAGGATCTCGAGACTTGTCAGCTGCTCCGCTCAGCAAGGCGGCTTTGGATCGGCGTCCAGATCGAATGCGCTCGACAATTTCCTTTATCCCGAGCTCGCCATCGTATCGGCGGGTTCTTTCTACGCGTTGCAGCCGGCTGACCTGCTTAGTCGATG
This sequence comes from Tetrastigma voinierianum, assembly GCA_016808115.1. Classification (NCBI taxonomy): domain Eukaryota; kingdom Viridiplantae; phylum Streptophyta; class Magnoliopsida; order Vitales; family Vitaceae; genus Tetrastigma; species Tetrastigma voinierianum. The sequence goes on from JAEQBH010004946.1 coordinate 21,981, forward strand.
ACTTAGTCTCCGGCTAAGCTCCGTCGGCAACAGACAACTCGCCCGCCCGGATGTTCTTGGGAGTCGACCTCGCTCGCCTTGCAAGCTATCTTGGGCTCTCTGCGACTTGAAGCGAAAGCTGAAACTTGGGCTTCTATTGAGCGAAGGCTGCTCTGATGCTTAGAGGGGCTCTGAAGGCGAGATGAATGAAATGAGCTTCTGAAGTGCGAGTATGTATCTGCGTATGGAAGAGAATATTCAGAGGAGGATATCTTCGGAATATCTTTAGGGAATAAGCGTAGAAAAGAATATGCTTTGGATATGCTCTTGGATATGTTAGGAATATCTTTGGAATATTGGCTTAGAATATCATCATGGAAATTTAGGATCTGTGTGGTGGTGCAAAATCGCCAAAGGTTGTGACATGGCGCACCTTACCCTAGGCATGTCGTGTGATAGTAGAGTATCGGTGTCTGAGCATCTGAGTACAAGCGATCGCGGAGTGTGCAGGCATGTCTTGGCGGGAGGCGCTTCTTTTATGCAATGGTGCCACTGGCAGGGGCAGGTGACTGGGGCTTGCCTTTGGTAGGTCGCGGGTAATCTGAGCAAGCACTAGGCCAGGGCATCTTTTCTTTATGTGTGTCGTTCTTGTTGGCGGAGGCGGCACTCAGGTGTCGCCTTGGCGAGACAACGTGATACGGGATCTTATTTAGGCGAGGCGCCCTGGCGTGTCGTGAGGTGCGAAAACGGGGCCGCGGGTGTGCAGGCGAGGGTCGGTAGAAGTCATCGTTTCCTGGGCATGCCCAGGCGGGGCACCTTGCCTGGAAATGATGTGTGACCCAGGGCAGTTTAGGCATGCAGAGTGGGGTCACTGCGTCGGGGGCATGGGCCAGGGTAGGGAAGCCGCGCTAGCCTGGGCGTGTCGTGTGGTCGGCCGGGTGTCTGCGAAATGCATGGGCGAAGTCACCTTTCGAGGGCATGCACTAGTAGGGGCACCTTGGCCAGGGCGTGTCGTGTCGTGGCCAGAACGCCCGAGATGTCTGTAAATGCCTTGGAGTTAAGTCACCGTAATATGAGCATGCACTGAGGCGAGGGCACCTTGCTGGGCGTGTCATGTGCCTTGGTGAGTGGCGCCGCGCTGGGCATCGTGGTAGACCTTGGTGTCTGGAAATATGTGGGATGTGGCGCGAGCCTGCACATGTCATGGCGTGGCCGTGTACGCTGTCTGGCGTGCCTTATGCGGAGGTCAGGTGTCGAATATCTTGGCGGGGCATCTTTGCTAGAAATGACATGTGTAGGCGGGGCAGATGTCTGAGCATGCGTGGGTCGGTGCGTGTCACAGGCATGCACTAGGCAGGGGACCTTGCACAGGTGTTAGCAGCCTTGGGGCAGGGACACCTTGCCCTGGAGCATGTCATGGACTGGGAATTTGAAGCGCCATGTCGAAGCTTTAAATGAGTAGGTCGCGGGTGTGCAGGCATGGCCCAAAGCCGGCAATGGGTGGAGATCATAGGTGTGCAGGCATGCACGTGGGTCGGGAATCAGTGTCTGGGCGTGCTACTAAGGGATTTGAGTCACCTGCTGGGCGTATCATGTAGCACTAAGCCAGAGGCACCGTGTCTAGTTATGCGCCCAGGCCCGGGTCGCGGGTGTATGGCGTGCGGCCCAGGTCGGGGCACGGCTGCTGGGCGTGTCGTGGCGGCCCAGGCGAGCGGCAGATGTGCAGGCATGCGTGCGAGACACACTTGTCCATGCATGCCTTGGGGCGAGATCACGGGTGTCTAGGCATGCCTTGGGGCTGAAGTGACTTCTTGGGGCATTTCATGGCACTAGGCGGGGCAGATCTCTGGTCATGCGCTGAGGCGGAGTCACCATGTCTAGGCATGCACTAGTAGACGGAACCTTACTAGGCTTGTCATGTGCTTAGGTCGCTCGCTAACTGGGCGTCGGTCGGCGGCGGGTGTGCAGGCGTGGATTTGGGTCCGGTCATTTGTGTCTGAGATGTTGGGCGGGGTCAGCTAGTGTTCGGGACTGGTGGTGATCAGCGTGATCTGGGATGGGTGGGTAGGTCATTGTGTTCGTTGCCATGGCCAGGGCGCACTGAGCATTGTCAACTGTGGGCTGGGCACCCTTGCAGACGTCGCCCAGGCCCGGGACCCTTGGGTGTCTGCAATGCTGTAGGCGGGGCACCTGGCCTGGGCGTGTCATGACCATGGCCCGGGAGTCGTGTCTTGGCATGCGTATGTGGGAATCACCATGTCTAGGCTTGTATTAGGTCGAGGCCGCTAGCGCAGGAAATGACGTGAGCGCCCAGGCGGGGCGGCGGTCAGGCATGCCATGGGCGAGTCGCCATGTCTGGGCGTCTGACTGAAGTAGGGTAGCCGTAATTGCATGGCGTGGCCAGAAGCACCTTGCCTGGGCATGTCGTGAATGGAGTGGGGGCAGTCGTGACATGTGTTGAGTGAAGTCACCTTGTCTGGCATGCACTGGTGGAGGCACCTTGCTGGGCCTTTCATGGCGTGATGGCGCTAAGGCATATCGTTGGGGCGGGGCGGGTGTTTAGGAATGCGGCTGGCGTATTGGCCGAGGCGTGTCGTGGCCCATTTGGGTAGAGTCTGTGTCTGTGCATGCACTATGAAGAGCCGTGTCCGGGCGTGTCTTAAAGTAGGGTATCTTTAGAAATGACATGTGTGGGGCGAAACTGACGTGCTGAGCGTACTAGATCGATAAATGTACAGGCGTGCGCGGTAGGAGTGCCTACAGGTGCTTGGCACTAGTAGGGACACCTTGCTGGGGCGTGTCTTGGACTGGGGTGACCTTGCGTGTCAGGCAACTGGGTGGTCGGCGGGTGTGCAGTGAGCCCAGTGAGCCCAGCGGGAGTCCATAATGTCTGGGCATGCGTTGGAGTCAGTCGGGTGTGCAGGCATGCAGGGTGAGATCACCTTACTGGGCATATCATGTGTGGGGCCGAAGTGTGCAGTTGTCTTGACTTGGCCAGAGTCGCGGGTGTATGGCGTGCACTTGTTAGGTCGGGCACCTTTCCCTGGGCATGTCATGGCGACGAGGCAGTGTCTGGAGCATGCACTAGCGAGACACCTTGATCACGTCGTGCATTTAGTAAGATCGCAGGTGTGGGACCTTTTTGTGAGGCTGTGACTTGGGGGCATTTCGTAACCTTGGCGGGGCGGAGTCTCTGAGTCGTCTGTTGTTGGGAGGTAACGTGTTTGAGCGTCTGTATTCAGGCGGCGGAGCATGCACAGAACTGTCGTGGCCTTGGAGTAAAGCTCCGCTTCTTGGGCGTCGGGTCGGCGGGTGTGCAGGCATGGACTGGGTCGAGGAATCCTTTGTGTCTGAGATGCGGTGGCCAGGGTCACCATGTTGGGGCCTGCCCAGGCCGATCGGCTGTGTGCAGGGATACGTGGTAGGGTCACCGTGTTCGGGGCTTGCCTTGGCCAGGGGCACCTTGCTGGGGCTGTTATGGCGGCTGAGGCGCAGGCGTGCCTGTAGCGTCGCACTAGAGTAGGGCACAGGTGTCTCTTGTCTGTGAGTAGGGGCACCCAACTGGGCGTGTCGACACTGGTAGAGTCTGGGTGTCTTGGCGTGTATGTAGAGTCACCATGTCTGGGCTTGTGATGGGTCGAGGCACCTTGCTGGGAAATGACATGTGGGGCCAGGGCGGCGTGTCACAGGCATGCTGTAGGCCCAGTCGCCATGTCTGAGCGTCTATTAGTAGGGCACCTTCTTGGGAACCATTGCATGACATGGCGAAACACCTTGCTGGGCATGTGTCATGGACAGTAGGAGCACTGTCACAGGCATGCACTAGTCAGGAGTCATTGTCCCGTCTGTTGGCCAGGGCACCTTACTGGGCAACTTCGTGGCATTAGTCAGAAGCACCTTCTTGACGTATCGTTAAGTAGAGGGCAGGTGTTTAAGATGCCAGGCCTCAAGCCTTGACGAGGCATGTCGTATTATTAAATGGGGAGTCACCAGATGTCCCCAGTGAAGTCTGTATGAAGATGCGAAGTAATCCGGGCATATTACTAAGCCCAGAATTATCTTACTAGAAATGACATGGTAGAGCCAATAGTGCTGTAGGCATGCGCTAGTGAGTCCTTGGAGTGTGCAGGCAGTGTACTAAGTAGGGGGCACCTTGCTGGCGTTCGTGTGTTGGTAGGGTGGCTTCTTGGGCATGTCATGGACTGAGGCGAGGACAGGTGTCACAGGATTCTTGTGGGCTGGTCGACTTTGTCACAGAGGCATGAACTAAAGTAGGGGCACCTTGCCTCGGCGTAATAACATTAAGTAGGAGTCACACTTGCTAGGTGTATCGCTGGGTCGGGGCCACGCTGCGCAGGCGATTGCGTATTGTATTTGTCTGTCGGGCGCGTGCCTGGGCATGTCATGGACTGGTGGGGCAGGTGTGCAGGCATGCCTTTGGGCGAGACATGTCGTCCATGCTCGGCGGCGGGCTCACGGATTGCGAGGGGGGGCGTCGCCCTGGGTTGAGGGCGCGGGTGTCTGCAGGCATGCCCAGTAGAACTTTAGTACCATCGTGTAAAGTAGTTGAGCCCGGGAATGTAGGTGTCTGATCGTGAACTATCTGAGGAGTCCGCGGGTGTCGGGTGCGTATCTTGAGGCGGGGCGCGCCTGGCACCCAGAAATGGCGTGGGCGTGGGGCGGACCCGTAGTCTCGGGCGTGCGGCTGAGGCGGGGCGGGTGTGCAGGCATGCGCTGGGTGAGTGGGACCTTGGTTAGGGTTGCATGGCCTTGAGGCGGGGCACTGTCTTGGAGCATGTCATGTGGACTGGGGCGGGGCACCTGTCGAGGCTTGGACTCTTGTTGAGGTCAGGTGTGCAGGCATGAACTAGTAGAGGCCTTGCCTAGAGCCGATCATGGTGCTAAGTAGATCAGAGAGTATGGGCTAATGATAGGTAGAAGAGGGTCACCGTTTAGGCGTGCCCTTCTGATGATTCGCTGCAGGAATGTCATGGCGGTTAAAGCCCAGGAATCGCAGGTGTACAGGCGTCTTATTTAAGCAGGCACGCACCTGGCCATGTAGTTGCCTTGGCCCAGGGGCATTGTTTAGGCGTAAAGGGCCTAGTCGCGGAGTGTCCAATGATGCTCTAGGCGGGCACCTTACCTATATATGTGTGGCACACGGCCAGAGTCTTGTGCAGGAATGCCTCACAGGCGAGAGCCCAGCATGCAGGGATGTAAGCGAGGCGTGTACTGAGCATGTCGCTGCCATGAGGCCCGAGGGCAGCGTAATGTGAGGCAGGGACAGCCAGAGTAACCATGTCGGGGCATCGCATTTGGTAGATCTGTTTTCACTGGGCATGTAATGGCGATGGTGGCCCGGCGTATGCAGGCGTCGCAGCTGGCCAGGTCGCGTGTCAGGGGATCGCAGCGGGCGGGCACCTTTGCTGGGCATGTCATTGGCGATAGTAGAACCAGATGTCTGGCGTACCGCTATCTTGCCGGTTTCACTTGGGTATCGGGCGTACAGGCAGGGGCTAGCTGGGCATGTCGTAGCGATGGGTCGAGTCGCCGTTCTGGCGTAGTTATGCGGAGTCACGTGTCAGGGCGTATCTTGGGTGAAGCGTCTTCGTTAAATGGCGTGGCTCTTGGCCCGAAATGTGTTGGCGTGCGCAGTGATCGTAGTGTGCAGGCGTCTGTGTTGGCGAAACGGCGCTAGCGCAGGCGTTGCGTATTGTATCTTGTGACACCTTGCTTTAGGCATGTCGTGGACTGGTGAGGGCACCGTGTCTGTGCTCACCATTTGGGGCGGGTGTCGTGGGTCAATGCAGGCGTAGTAGTAGAGTGCCTTTCTGGGGCATGTCGTGTGGCTAGTGAGTCAAGTTTACAGGCATCTTGCTGAAAGTGAATCCTTAGATGTCTGGCGTACAGGTGAGACAACTGTCCACACCCTATTTTTCATACTCGAGGAAACGAGGATATCTGACGTCCCAACACGAGCTAGACAGGCCTGCTTTCCCGATCTTTTATGAGGAAACTCGATCTGACTTGTATTAATTACATAAAAGAATACAAAGAGATATTCTGAGGGTATATCCACGACTCTTAGATGGCTCACGCTTGCTTGATCCACAAGGACTTCTTCCTTTAGTAAGGTAAGAGCACTTTCGACCTTTCTGCCTCTCCCAGAGCTCACTTTCCACGCTCTGGGGTTTCTGCATCGACTTCTCTTCAGCATTGGATTCTTGATGGTTCTCTTCCTGAGCTTAGTATTATAGTAGTGATTAGTCTTGAAAAGTCCCCTTTGAACCTATTTTGAATGGGTTTGAGTCTTTGTGTCGTGTCAGTCTCTGATTAAAAGTGTTCAGTCTTGCTTAGTATCGACTTGCCTCTGCATTTAGAGGAGTATTTTAGCGGTTGTTTGCGAGGTTTTTTGCGTCTTTGGGAGTTCGATATCAGGACATATCTTTGAGCCATGCGAGTTGAGCGCATTCATCGGCCGTTAAGCGTCACAAAATCGATGAAAGAATGAAAGCGAAGTGATAGAAATTGATGCGGTATAGGGCGGGAAGCGATGCGGTGGTCGGCCGATTCGATTTATTTGGGATGCGAAAATTTATGATCATAAGCGAAAATTGCGATCATAGCGAAAATTTCCTGATCCCTAGCGGGGTGGAGATTTATTGAACCCAAATTGGCTATACCTTACATTCTAGCTTAAGCGAAATTTTTAGGTAATAGCGAAAATTTATGTTACTAAAGTGTGGAGTGCTATGAAATTCTTTGTTTTTGTTATCTACAGGTGATTTCCATTTATCTATGAATTACATTGTTGTGAGAATTACCATTGCTCATGAGTGTATTACTAAAGGAAATTATGCCTTACTGTCGTCCTTTTTGTAATTAATCTGAAGCGAGCTTCATTTTGGTGTATTACTCCTTGTCACTTTAATTTTAAGCCAAGAAATGTTAGGCTTTCTTGTATTTTTAAATGTAGAATTGATACATATAAACCCACAGTGGTTTGTAGAGAGAACTCTTTGGCATATATTTTCATTTATGTAAATATCTCCTACAGTCTTCAGTTTAGGGTTAGGTTTTTCTCTTACTACCTACTTAATCTCTCGTTTTCCTAGATTATGAAGCAGCATGCTTGGGGATAATATTTCGAGAGATGCTTGAATTAAGCGCCTCTTTTAATAACTGAAGAGGAAGAGTAGGCAGTTGTGGGCGATTCTGAGTTGTCCTCGTGTATTGAGCTACGAGTCTTGTGTTTATGACATATCTTCTCGAAAATAGGGTTGAATAGCATTGAATGTAAATTAATTTATTGCGATACTTATGTGCTTTGGGATCTGATGCATCTTATTCTTTAGATGTCTTTGTAGTTCTTTAGATGGTCTTCTGATACTTGAAATGATGTTGAATGTTAGGGTTTTAATGAAAAGGAAATTGTAGATGTATGTTCACGCATATTGACTGAATAGGAGTTGTTTTTAGGGTGAGGTTCTTTAGTTAAACGAATTAGGTTATGAGCTTGGGTATTTATAGGTTGCTTGTCATGATCTGCGAGGATAAAACGAGGACACTTGTTTTTATGATGTCGAGTTAGTGACTGTCTTGAGTTACGTTCAGGCGTCGGCTTTTCGATTTCTGAGTTAATCGGTTTTTAAACTCATCTGCTATTTTGAAACAAATCCAATCGAATAGAAAGTCTTTACGCACTAAACATCTGAATCGTTATGGGATGGCTAAATCCCCGTGTTCATTGCAAGCCATTATCTTTGCGATGATTATTCACGGCGGTAGGAGAAACACAGGTATATAAATTTTGTTGATTTAGCTCGGCTACTACAGCGCGAATCCACGAGGAGCAGTATTTGCCTAGTGCTCTTTGATGAACATCCACTTGCCCTTGTGTTGTCCACTCACTCTGGTAGTGACGATAACGCAATGTTGTCCACTTTGCTGCAGTGGCGGCAGTTATCCACTCATGTTGTCCACTTGCTGCAGTGGGCGACCCAGTTATCCACTTGTGTTGTCCACTTGCTCTGATGGCCCGACTACAGCTCACTTGATTGCCTTGTACCTCCATGCTCTGTGCTTGACCTTTATAAGCTCGCACTTGCCCACTTGCGAGATCAGCACTTAGTGGCCTTCAATCTTCGATTAGGACTCCACTGTTCAAAAGTGCATATAAGGAGATGGTAAGTCTTTAGCTACTCCATTCCTTACCAAGCTCTCGACTACGCCCCGCAAGACTTGAGCATGCCATGCATCGGCCAGCCTCCCGAGGTAGTTTCTTGCCTTTGCATGCCTTCATCGGTCTTGTACTTCTCGATTTGCCTTGATCTCATTTTACATTTGTGTGCGGTGTGACGGCCTTATACTCTGCGAACACGGGTCATCCCAGTCGAAATTTATGAGCTCTCCCAGCTAGAGGTAGTGATGTCCTCGTCGACTTGTTCACTTATATACTCGGGATCGAGGTGTGGCGCGCGATGTAGCACCCTTTTCCAGCTTGCTTCAGCGGCGGGCGTCCCCTTCGATGAAGCTAGATTTTCGATTACTTGTGCTTGGGTTGCGTCTTACTGTCTTGCGAGTGCTTCTGATCTTAACTGGCCGAACTACATTTCTAGCCTTGGCGGGTTCATTTGGTCTGTTCTGTCGGGACAAGGATCATATTGATAAGGCTTGAAGCTTACATGGAATGTTAGGTGAAGCCTTAGTCTCACAGTAGCTTGGGTTTGTGGCGTTCCCAGTGCACTTCCACACGATCTCGAAAGGCCCGTCATGTTGAATTGGCCTCTGCGAAATTTAGCATTGGGATTTTCTTCGATTTGATCGGCTTGGCCTCTTTCTCCCGCTACTCCAATTCAGCGCTCGCATGCTGTCGCGTATTGCCAAATGCGTCCCAGATTCATCTGCAGGAGCGTCGAGGCCGTCAGGAAACTCCGTCGGGGGCTTTCTGGCCCGATACGCGGCGGGACTGCTTCGCGTCGGGTTGCTTTCATTAACCGGCAAGTCAGGAAGGTATGCGTGGTTGGGCCGATTCTTTACCTCAAAGGCGCCGATCGGTGCATTGAACGATTGGTCGCCAGATATGCGGTTCAGCTCGACGATTTTACGAGTTCTTTGTCCGCATGGTAAACGCGAGTATTCCTCAAACTTGATTCACACTTTCGATCTGTCCGTGATGCGAGGGGTGATTTGCGTCAGCTTGCGTTAATTCCCGTCTTGAGCGGCTAAACCCCGAATGCACGTGACCAGCGAATCTCGATCGCTTCGGTATATGCTCGGGCGTCTAAAATGTTTCCATGACATTCTTTGAAGAAGATCTGTGGCTAGCCTCTTGGTTGGGCACTCACTTTCGGGGTGTTTGGCGCAGAGGCGTGCTTGGAAAGCACAATCAATCTTGCGAGGTGATCGAGTTCTGCAGCCGGCCGGTGATGGAAATCCATCGATACACGATTCCATGGTTTTTCGGAATGGCGGTGCGACAATCGACCTCTTTCTTTTCACCGGTCTTGCCGACTTAGCCAGCATGGCGTGTCTTGATATGCTTGCACGTCTTCCTTACGTCTTAGGCGATGAAAGACCTTCTTGCTTGGCCTTGAGTTCTCTTCTCTGGGTGACGACTGATCTTGAATCATGTTTCCTTGACTCAGCGTGGCTTAGTTGGAGGAACATCTGACTACCTCCTCACGAAGTAAAGCGAGCCATTCTACAGCGGTATCGCCTGGCTGGTGCCTGCAGCTGCTTTCGACTACCTTAAGGTATAGCAGGTCTTGTAGTCTTTCTTGCGCACTCGCCGCGGTGAAGTGCGCGCGACCAGGCTTAGCGAACTTCGTATGGCTCGCCACTAACTTCGGGCTCAGCGCATCGCCACTTGGTTATGTCGGCGATGCGTGCTCCCATGAAGTCAAAGTCGGCCAAGAACTCTTGCCATCGAGCTTGTTTGGCAGTGAGCTTCTTCTGAGTCTTGAAGAAGGTGTTGGCGACATTATACATCCTTCTTCTGGCTGCGTTCCCATCAGTAGTGCTTCCATGTCTCGAGCTGATGGATGAAACTAGCATCATCTCCTTCGTAGTGTTTGTACCTCCTCTGTTTGACTTCCTACTCCAGATAGTGCGGGGTGCCCTGCACTTTTGACACATGCACTAGTGCCACTATCAAGCTGACCGTCGTGTGTACTTCGGACGGTAACTCCAAGTCAGATAATCTCGAAACGGGCTCTGAGGTGATTGCATCTTTGAGCTTTTGGAGCGGCTTGGCCTGCCTTCCCACTCAGCCTTCATTTCAGCACGAAAGGTCCGTGAGAGAGACGAGCTATCTTGGAGCAACGCGTCGTCGCTGTAGTAGTTTGCTAAGCGAAGGATCGGAGTCTGTCACCTTGGTGTTTGCGATCTCGAATTCTTTGCCACCTTACATATCCATCACGATCGGGGACGATCAATTGACGAGAACTTGGAGTACCGATCTGTTTCATTCGCATTTCTCCATTTTGACATATAATTGATGCTCTCTCGATTACGAGACACCTTCTCTGCCGTTGTGCGAGTGATCTTAAGTTATTTGTAGATCAGCATGTCGTCGAAGTAGACCACCTGAATGTGTCGGGAAGTGAATGGGACATCGTTCGTGAGGAGTTGCAAGGATTGCGAGGGCGTGTAGTGGTGGCATGGTAGAACTCGAAACTCCATTACCTGCGATCACGAGTAGTCTTTGCCTCATCCCGCCGATGGCGCGATACGGTCGCGGAGAGTGGCGGTGAAGTGCGGCTACTGATCGATCGAACTGATTCCGCGTGTGTGGATGCTTGTTCTTGATCTTGACTTTGTTGAGTGCTTTCGTTGATCGATACACATCCGGCGACGGGTCTAAGCTTCTTACGAAATAACCGGTGCCACGCGTATGGTGCTGGAGATTTGGATCATTCAGCGTCCAGCGACTCAGTTAATTGCTTTCGACTCGAGTAACTGCGGTGGACTCATCAGGTCAAGGGCTTGTCACGGGAGGCTCTGACCGAACGGCTTCGATCGGTGGTCCGTCACGCGCTGCGATTGGCGGCTTCTTTGGTAACTCGGGGCATCCGCGTCGTGAATTTTCTCGGAATGGAGTACCCTTTGCGTCGGTACTTGACTTGCTTATCGACGGTCTCGTCGATGCCCGCGACATATGTGTGCTCGCCTTTCTTGATCCACTTCTCGATCTATGGCCCGAGAGAAAAGGTCCCTCTCCACGAAGGTTTCTTAAGCGACGCGTGTCGGTCGTAAAAGCATAGTTTGCTTCTCCTCCGTGTCAGCGATCCATTGAATCTGTGATAAGGCTACCTTGGCTCTTTGGAAGAAATCATTGCCTAAAATGAAATCGAAATCATCCAAAGGCACATTAAGGAAGTCTATCGTACCCTTCCATTCCCCCAACTGTATTGCCACGTTCTTGGCCATGCCATGCGTCTCCTGCGCTTGGCTGTTCACGGCCTTCAGCTTGCTCTCATCTTTAGCTAGCTTAAGTCCGAGCCTGGCTGTCTCCCTTGTCGATATAAAATTGTGGGTTGCCCGGCTGTCGACGATACCCGCGATCTTACGCCTCAGTCAGCGACTCGGGCGTCGTCAGTCCTCGCTAGTGCCTGGCTCGAATGGCGTCGTGGCCCGAAGTGGATTAGCTCTCATGGTTGTCTGGCCCATTACTTAATGCTAGCCACGATTGCCTTTGAACTTTTCCTTCTTTGGGCGATCTCTCACCGATGTAGCTAGTAGCGAATATAACATCCTCGATAGTTTGGTTTGTGAGAAATACTCTCTCTCGCTTTGGCCCATTGATCGAGCTCTTCCCGCTCTTGCCTCCACTCTTAGAGGTCTTCTTCTCTGACTTCCGATTTGACTCCGGTTTCGGCCTTTCCCACCCAGGTGGGAGTAGGAAAGTTTACCTTGTAGTCGATGGCGATCCATTCAACGCCATAGTGAGTCTTGGACACCTTGTCTCCTCGGCTGGTTGAGCCCGTCCTTGCGATCGACGCGAAGTTGGAAACGACTTGTTGTACTCGGACATATCCTTGATGTCGAGGATCAAAGTTTAGCATCGCTCGATAGATACATGGTGGTCATCGTCACTGCTTTCGCTTTGACCAATTCGAGGTGCGACAATGAAATATTGCTCAGTGTCCGAAGGAAATTCTCAGTCTTTGGCATTTTGCGCACCGCGAGAATGAAGCGGGTTCACAGTACTCGCAACTGCGCGGAGCGGATGCACGAAGCAGTAGGGTCCTGCGCCTGACTCGGCAATTAAAGCGATCTCCCATACAGAGATCTCGCGCTCTGGAATTCCTTTATCACGTTTAGAACCTTTTCACGAGTTCCTCCATCCGCTCTTGAGTTTTCTCCGGCCTTTCAAATCCGATCTTCTTTGCGAGTCGAAGCATCGCGTAGCTTGGACGAGTTGAGTGAAAGAGTTAAATTCACCTCATTGCATTGCTAGCTGCGTCGGCACAGCCATGAGTGTCGACCGGCTCCCGATCTTGCAGCGCTCTCATGATGCTTGATCGTTTGTCTCGTTCACGGTAGCCATCTCTTGACTCACGATACTGACACCACACCTATTTTTGCCTCGAGGAAGCAAGGATATGCGGCGTCAACCGCAGCTAGACCAACTGCTCCCCCGATCTTTACGGAAATTCAACCTCGACTTGTAGTGAGTACACTGAAGAATCTGAGAGATATTACAAGGGGCATATCCTGACTCTTGGATGGCTCCACTTGCTTCAAACTGGGGACTTCTCCCGCCCAGGAGGTAAGAGCCTCGACTCTGCCTCTCAGAGAAACTCACTCCCGGCTCTGAGAGTTTCTAACCGAAGCTTCTCTTGCTTGTTGGATTAACTTGATGGATTTCTCTTCCACGAGTTAGTATTTATGGCTAGGCTTAGTGATGCACCCCTCTGGTACTCTTTGATGAGACATCCACTTGCCCGCTTGTGTTGTCCGCTCGTCTATTGCGACTTGATAACCAATAATGTTGTCCCACTTTACTCTGGTAAGCGACAGTTATCCCACTCATATTGTCCACTTGCTCTGGTAGAAACTTGATTCCTCCATATGTTGTCCACTTGCTCTGGTAATGACTTGCTAGCTCCTTGATTGCCCGCTGTACCTCCGGCACCTTGTGCTTGACCTTTATAGCTCACCCGTTTACTTGGCTTGCGGCTACTTGCATAGTGGCGAAATCTTTGATGAGACTCTCGGCTCGTTCGTGCACATGGGAGATGGTAGAGTCTTTCTTCCGTTCAGCCTTGAAGCTCTGACTACGCCCCTGAGACTTGAGCGTACCGTGCGTCGGCCCGAACCTCGGGTAGTTTCTTGCCTTTGAATGCAGCCATCGATTCTTGTGCTTTCGATTGCCTTGATCTCATTTCCCAGTCGTGTGCGGGTGTGGCCTTAGTCTACACTTGAACATGGGTCGTCTGGTCGAGTAACCGACTCTCCATTGAAGTGCGTCCGATGTCCTCCACGACTTCGATCGCGTATACTCGAGATCCCGGTCTTGGCCCGCCACGATGGCACCTTTCCCAGCTTGCTTCGCGTGGGGCGTCCGGCTTCGGATGAACTAGGTACTCGGTCCACTTATTCTTCCGTTTTCCATGCTATCTTGCGGAATGCTTGCAATCTTCTTGCCCGAGAACTGGAAGCTCTAACCATAGGCGGGTTCAGCTTTGTACACTCTGTCGGGACTAGGATCCTCAGTGATAAGGCTTGAGGAACACATGGAATGTTGGGTGAAGCCTCAGTCTCTCTGGTAGCTTCAGTTTTTAGGCCACATTCCCAATGCGCTTCACAATCTCAAAAGGCCCATCATATTTAGGAGTGTAGCCATACTGCAGAATTGCTTTATTCAGGATTTTCTTAGGTTGAGGTCGGGCAAGCGGAACTTTCTCCTTTCTCGAATTCAAGGCCTCCTTTCTTTGTCGCATATTTCTTCATCACGTCTAGTTTGCCTTCTACATTTTGTCCGAGGCTTCATCGGAAACTCTTGTCGAGACTTTGCAAACTGTATGCGGCCCGGGACTCACTTATTTGCGTCCAGTTGCCGTGCCGGCCGTCCGAGGTGTACGTGGTTGGAGCCGATTCTTTACCTCAAAGGGCTCGTCCGTCATTTGAACGGTTCAGTTATAAGATAAGCTACTTGATGGCTCGAGAAGATCAACCAATTTGTGTCGGTGCAGGTGTATCAGGATGTCTTGTTGAGGCACAGCTCACAGACATGTGATCAGGTCAGTACTATGTCTGAGGTGTCTGTTGGGCGACCTTGTGTTTAGGGATGCTTTCAATTTGGGCGCGTGTCCCCCAGGGATCTGCGGTCGAGGCGCCTGCTGGGCGTGTCGTAGTGTTAGGCCAGGGTATCGTGTAATAGGCGTGCGGCTAGGGCGAGTCGCCCATCCATCGGGCATGTCTGAGGCAGAGGGCACCTTGCTGGAGCATGTGCATGACCCTAGGCTAGTGGCTTGCAGGTGTGTGCACTAGGTCGGTCGTCGTGTGCAGGCATGCACTAGAGGCCAGGCGCCTTCCTGGGGTATGTCGTAGGCGGCTGGTAGGGGCACGCATACTTGGAGCATCGCTACAAGTGGGGGCACTATGTTTGGGGATGTACTAAGTAGGGGCACCCTTCTAGGCATGTCATGGCACTAGGATGAGGCACCTTCAATGCAGGCATGGACAAGGCCAGAGATCAGGTGTGTCTAAGGCATGCGCGGTCGAGGAGCGCTACAGGCGTGTAATGGCAGAGTAGAGGGCAGATGTCTGAGTGTGCGGCTAGGCCCAGTCATTTAATGTCTAGCCATGCATTTGGGATGAGCGCAGCGCGTGTCGTGGCGCTAAGTAGGCCGCGGGTGTGCATGCGTCATATTTGGTAGAGATCGGCAGTGTCAGGGCGTATCTTGGGGTGAGATAACTGTCGAGGGCTTAATCATGTGTGGGGCGGGGCAGGTGTCCTGGGCATCTTGTTAGGACGAGTCGGCCAGTGTCTCGGCGTCTGCGCTCGTTAGGAGCTGCCACAGAGTGATGTCGTAGTGATGGCGGAAAGCAGCTGCCTGGGCCATCGCACTATGGGCTGACCTTAGGTGTCTGGGAAAGCCCAGGCCTCGACACCAAACCAAGGCGTAATCACATGACAAGTGAGATGCGGTGTCTAGGCATGCACTATAAAGGTCGCGTGTCTGGGCATGTGCTTGGCAGAAGTGCACTTACCCTAGAAATGACATGACACTAAGTAGGCGATTCCTGGGCGTGTGTGGACTTTGGCAGAGGCGCGTGCGTGCGTGTGAGCAGCAGAGGCCTTTGCTGGAGCATGTCGTCTGGCAGTTAGTGAGTCACGCTTGCTGGAGTGTCGCCTTGGAGCCGGGGACCTTGCTGGCGTTGCAAGGGCACTAGGTAGGGCACATGCTGGAGCATGTCGTGGGCTGGGCCGGCGAGATGTCACAGGCTCGGCTGGGGGGCCCAGAGATCAGGTGTTTAGGCCTTCACCTTGGGGCGAGTGGCGCGCTGGCACAGGCGTGTCGTCGCGGCAAGGCGGGCCGTGTCTAGGTATGCACTAGGAGAATTTGAGTCATCGTGTCAAGCATGCCCAAGTAGGGACACGCTCTTAGAAATCATGGGGCGTTGGGTAGAGTGACGTGTGCAGGCGTGCGCTGGGCCGGTCGGCGTGTGTGGGCATGCACGGGGCTAAGGCACTTATGCCCTGGGCATTTGGGACATGGGCCAGAGCCGGCCTTGCTGGAGTGTCCTTGTAGGCGGGACGTTGTGTTTGGGTGCCCAGCTGGCGGGAACCTTACCTGGAATGTCATGGCGCTTGTGAAGTGCGAGTCTTGGCTTGCCTGAGGACGAGTCATGGATTCGTAGGCATCTGTTTGGGTGAGAGGTGGATTACCTATGCATGTATTGGCCTTGGAGTCGAGGGCACCCTTGCTGGGTGTCGCAGGCCAGGGCCGCATTAATGCAGGATCTTGTTGGCAGGCGCACACATCCTGGGCATGTATCCTTGGGTGGCGGGGGCGGTGTCTGAGCGAGGACAGGCCCAGTCACTTAGGGGTCAGGGCGTCTTGTGACTGGTAGGGGCGCGCTGGCACACTTGGCGTGTGTTCCTTGTTGGCCAGGGGCATCGTGTCACAGGCATTCGTGGGTGGTCGCGGTAATACAGGGCGTCTTATTTAGGTAGGAGGGCACCTTGGATGCGCTTGTCATGGAACTAGGCCAGGGGCACCTTGAGCTCTGTTTGTCGTAGCGACTGGAGTTAAAATGTGCTTCTGTTGTCCTTGACTGGGTCGGCGGTGTGCAGGCATGCGGCTGGGGCGAGGCGGCTGGCTGGGCGTGTCATCAGTGTGGGCGGGGAGTCTGGTGTCTGGGCATGGACTATGCGAGTCAGGTGTCGGGGCATGTCTTGGGGCGGGGGTGCGCTGCAGAGTGTTGCAGGCGCCAGTGGAAGCAGATCTCAAGAATGAGCGCTAAGTAGGGTCGCGGTCATCTAGGCATCTTATTAGGGTGGGGGGCGTGCTTGGGCGTGTCATGGCCTTTAGGCAGGGCACCTTACCCTGGGCGTGTAGTAGTGCTGAGAAATTTGGGGGCAGGTGTCTGGGCGTCGCATTTAGAGTAGGGTCGTGGGTGTGGGTTCATGCATTTAGGCGAGGCGTGCTGGAGCAATGTGTGGCTGCAGCCAGGGCCGCTTGCTGGGCGTCTTGTGTATTTGAGTAGGGACGGCGTTCTTTTTATGTGTGTCATGTATTTGGTCGGTATTTGTGTGCAGGAATCTTTCTGGTAGGGAGTGCTTTCTTGGGATGCCTAAGTAGGGTATTATTGCTGGGCATGTCGTGTCATATCTTGGGGGCCTTTGTGTGTAGAGACGGGGCCAGTGGAGTGGCACGTGTCGGGGCAGTACGGGGGCTGAGCGGCTTTCTTGGGCGTGTAGTGGAGTAGGTAGGGCAGGTGTCTGGGCATGTCTTGGGCCCGGTCGCGTGTCAGGGCGTCTCTGTTTCAGTGGGGGAGGCGGCGTGTCTGGGCGTGTCGTGGCATTAAGTAGAGACCAGCTGTGTCTGGCAGGCATGCTAGTGAGATCACCATGTCCGGGCATGCACTAGGTAGGGAGCACTTAGCTGGGCATGTCCTTTGTTGAGTCTCATTCCTGGGCATGGTATCTTGGTCCTTGATCGAGGGGGCATGTCTTAGGCGGGACATCTTGCATAGAAATGGCGTGTGACTAGTAGGCCCAGTGATCTGAGCATGCACTAGGGTGGGTCGTGAGTGTCTGAAGCATGCGCTAGGTAGGGCACCATGCTGGGCATTCTGCGTGAAACAGCTAGTAGGGCGTGACCACTGGGCGTGTCGTGGACTGGGTAGGTATTTTTCAATACTGGGGAACTGCTTGTTGGGTCAGTCGTGAGTGTCTAGGCGTGGTAGTAGGGCACCTTACTGGGCATGTCGTGTGGGTAGAGATCCATGGTGTATGAATGAGTATTGGGTAGGGTCGCGGGTCAATGCAGGCATGCACTTGTATCTTGGGGGCACTTGCTGGGCGTGTCGTAGGCGGTGAGGCCAGGGTCATGAGTCCCCAGGGCATGTAGTGGGGGCACTTGGGTGTCTGGGCTGGACTGGTAAGTCCCGCCTTGTCGAGGCATGCACTAGAGTGGGATTGCCTTGCTGGGTGTCGTGGCTCTTAGTAGGGGTCACCTTGCTGGGCGTAATCATGGCACTAAGTAGGGCACCTTGTATGTAATGTCATGGCGCTCGGTCGAGGAGCCGCTGTGTCTAGGGGTCTCTAAGTGAGGCCCAGCGTCTTCAGGATGCAGGCGGGGCACCTTTCCTGGGCGTGTCGTGTCATTGAGTAGGAGAGCGTGTATGTAAGCGGGACGAGTAGGGTAACCGTAATAGGGGCATGCACTAAGTAGAGGAACCTTTCCTAGACGTATGAGTGACAGCCCAGCAGATGTGTAGTCTTGTTAGTTGATGGTGAGGTGATGACATCTGTTAGTGAGGCTTTTGGTCGATGCCACGGTAGGGTGTGGAATCAATAAATTTGTTTTTCCTATGTTCCTCACATTGCGTGGTCAGTGCTATGACGCGCGTAGTGGTCTGGAGTCGGAGACGGGGATGGGTTTTCATCAGGAATGATTTGCATCGGTGTTGAAATGGTGAGGGCTTTTATTTAGATTTTGATTTGTTTCAAAGCGGTGGAAGTTGTTTGGATACTCATTGTATCAAAAGCGAAAGTGAAGTTTGGAAGGTAAGCTTTGAAGATTTAGGTCGTTAGCTTAATGACGTATTAGGGTTTATCTGATGTCGGCTTGGGTTATATCGCCGCGTTATAGCCCAGCGACCTTTAGTCAAGTATGTCGGATGTGTTTAGTATAAAAACTTAACCTGAATCTTTCGTATTTGAGTCAATCTGGTGACATCTGTCCAGCGCGGCTCAGGTTGAAAGCCACTAACATTGGCCTCGTTTGTTGGCTCATTAAAGTAGTAAGAATAACGATCTGTGCTTGATAAGTATGCGCATCTGCCAAAAGCGTAAGGTAAGTATTGGCTTAGTAATGGCGTTCGTGATGTCAATACTAGTTTGAGAAGTTAGGAGCGCCATCTGATGCGCATGGCATTTAAAACATAAGAGACAAGCGCACGGCTGTAAAACCAAGCTAGCTACCTTCTTACTCCAAAGCTATGAGAACTTGGCCAAGCGTCTAACTTGAGTTAATCGTCGCCGAGGAGAGTGTTTGGCGACTGAAAATGAAAAGAAAGGAGAGAGAAGAGAAAACTGACACTGGCGAAAGGCTGTGGGAGATATTTACATAAAATGAAAGTTAGCCACGAAAGATTCTTAGGGTTACAAATTAGAGGGGCACATATAGAGTACTGATGTGTGGCTACAAAGCTGTATGCATTATCTGAGGACGAAGGTAATAAGCCAAAAGCGGGAGTCGTTTAGATTAATTACACAAAATGACGAGCCGAGGAATTTATTTATCACGGGGAATGATTCGCTGGAGTAAGCGAAAATTTCGCTAGCCTAGCGAAATTCGTAACTAGAGAAATTGAATGAGAGAATAAGCGAAATCAAAAATTTTATTTATGCGCGATCGATTTATTTAGGTAAGCGAAATTTCGGCTAGCCTCTTGAGAAATATTTTAGAGATAAGCGGCGAAGAATTTCATTGAAACCGCGAGTGATTTTTCTTTACGTAGCGAAATTTCGCTAGCTATGAGAATTTAATTCCCGTAGGATTGCGAAGAGGCCCCACCCGATTCATTGGGATGCAGAATTTTAGCTATGATTGCGAGAATTTTCGCAATCGACGAAATTTTCGCAATCATAAGCAATTTCTAGGTTTATCTTGCCTCCTGTTACTTGTGATGCATCCTCTTTTGCATCCTTTTCGTCGCTGCCGTCGTTCATCCGTTTGAATTTTGATATGTTTGATGGGCGATAAATGGAGTTCAAATCTTCATGGTTCGTACATATCTACGATATTGAACTCGAGGTAATACAAAAGCATAGAAATAGCAAGAAAAATAACGCCGAGAAGCGGCGTAAGTGATCACCCAAGTAGACACGAGCGCCTCAGGTCAGGCCCAATTGATATGATTAGTCACATAGCGCTCAAGCTGTCTGAATAGAACCAGTAAGCACTTTTGGGTACCTAATCGCTGCAGACGAAGCGTTCTTGTAGTCAGCCATGATACTAAACTAAAAGGAGATCGTGCGGTGATTTTGAAAAGTTTATGTTTGAAAGGTGTATGTCTGAATAGACATTACCTTTGAATGAAAAATTGATACCAAGCATTTAAGCGGCATGAGGAGAGCAAAACCCGTACAAGAGCGATTTTGGAATTGACATCGATCCATGAGCAATCAACCTGAATTTCCACAAGATCACAATGGTTTATTAATATAGCTTGATTAAAGGCCAATAAAGTGAAAATTGTTCACTCCCAAACCTAGCTCCTGGCATGGCCTTAAGCTATCGAACAAACTAAATAGGAAAAGTTACACTCTTCTTTCTTTATTCAATTACATCGTAGGGTGCAATGCTCAAAACTCGATTTGTGAAAGTCCGTGTAGCGAAGAATTCGGCGATGACTCTGACCAATTAAGGTTTAGAGCGTGACCGAAATGATCACTTGACCCGACTCTGAGGCTTAACCGGACTCGGGCTGGCCGAGAATTCGAGCACCTACGAGTTTGCTATACTCTACCCATTCACGTGTAGCGAACACTAAGTCGATGACTCCTGACCAATTAAGGCTTAGATCAGACTGAGGCTTTCGCCATATGCAACAGGCCAGGTGTTGGGCTTCAAGAAAATGAAACTTCACGACTATTCTTTTCTTCTTTTCTTTTTCTTTTCTTTGCTTTTTTCTTTTCTTTTCCTTTTGGAAGACTACATTTAGTCTTCAAATGCTTGAGGAAACATAACCTATCTAGGTTGCCAACATATCCTAAGTGGCTATGCAAAGTGAAAGGAGGTATACAATTTCCATTTATTGAGTACGATCGGTGTGCGGTGTGTGAATTATTAGCTCGAAAGGGAGATTTTCAAGTTGAGCATCTTAGACCAATGACAAAATTGAATCAAAAATGGAATTGCTCTAGCATTAAGGCAACATGCAAGGTTTCAATTTTCCGATTAAAGGCAATTCAATTGTCCAATTAAAGCAATTCAATTGTTCAATTGAAGACAAAAACAGTTAAACAAAGGGGAGGCATAAAGATGATATATAAAAGATGCAGCCTTATATATCTTGAATAACTTTTGATGCCAGCGAAAATGGCTAGTACATGCATATCAAGCTAAACATACAAAAGTATCATTTCACTCTTATGGGTAATACACATGAATCCTAAACAAAATTAGTAGGCGATTGATAAAGTGATATCTGAAAATATAAAAATAGCAAAACTCACTCCTGTGGTGGTGGTGGGTCTAATAGCATTCTTCTTCTTTGTAACACATCAAAGAAATTTCAGCGATGCGGCTATAGGCTCATCTCTGCAATTAGGAACATGCTGAATACCCCAGTGTGTCATGATCTGTATGACATGGAGTGTGATGAGCAACCATGCAGTCTGTCTTTTCAGGTGACTCGCGATGAACATATAGCATCCATCGCTGCTATCTCTCGGTATGAGCGATACTTTCGAATTGAATCTTTGTGATGTGAATTATGGGCGGGAGTATCGGCGAAGCTGGTACGAGTAGGTAAGTCGGAGATGGAGGAGAGCGATGGCAGGCCATCCATCTCGGTGACTCCGAGAAACATCTTCCTCCTGTGAGAATGCACTTATAAGGCTGGGACCTCCTCCGATCCTAACTAGTGGAGGATAAAGGATATGGGCATCACCATCGCTCTCTCCATCGACGGGTTTGGGGCACCTAGCCTCATCCTCTCTGCTCCAAGGGGCTCCTCGGGAATCCCAGTGCTCGGGGGACTGGCACTTAGTAATTCGGCATCGTAGTGGAAGACTCTCGGCTCGAGCCGGACCGCTTAGGTGGACCTTGTCTTCAAAATCATCAAGGAGGTCATCACATTTCGGAGGACTAAACGGGTATCCTACGAGATCAGGTAAAGAAACCTCGGGATGGCCCTCTGTACATAATCTTTGGGCGGAAAAGGCTAGTCTGAGCAATTGATCGACCGGGAGCATTTGGGGCGGGGCTGCCTCGCAAGAGCAGCCCGGTTGTGGTGTCTCGGGCCAGTCTGAACCGTCTCCGTTGAGGTGGGTGGAGCCCCGATCTCGATAACCCTCTGAGATTGGCACCGCCCGGTATCTGCGAGGGCTGAAATATACATTAGGAAATGTGCGCGGCCTACAAGCACTCTGGCGATCGTCTATATTCGCCAAAGCTGAGTGACTATTTGCTCCAAAGGAGGTCCTTCGAGTGATGGCTGAACCACCACAGGGTAATGAGGCGCCTCGGCGTCGTGAATGGAAACAAAGTGGTGCTTTCGTCGGCCTCATGAATCCGAATGCGGGATCGGCTACCATCAATCTTGGGACGCTACGTGTCGACTCTGATGGAACTCTGCCGATTAGGTAGTGCGATCCCGGGATGGGGTTCCGATGAATGAGGCCTCCGAGATCCAGACGGGGCGACAGGCGGGGCGATGATGTCGCCTCTCTGCTGACTGATCTTAAGCGGTGTGGTGGGGGGCTGGATAGGATGACTCACCGGGCTTTGATGTGCGGGCGCATCTTGGAGGCAAGGCCACCACAGATCTCAATGAGGCACAGTGTGGGGCAGGTCCATCCGAGTCTGGTATCGTCTGAATCCACAAGGGCTCCTCGGGGGGCCTAGAGTGGGAGGCGAAATCTTGGGGCGGGACCGGAGGCTGGGGCCAGAGACTGCTTTCCTCCTTTCTGGGGTACTAATCCCGGCTGTGGTCGGAGGCCCGGGACCCGCCTCTGGTCTGGGTCCTCGTATGTAGTGTGAAAAAGGCCTTTGGGGCGAGACAAGGCTGTTGATCTTTGACCCGGGCATAGAGCTTGTAGGAACACGGCGATGCAGATAGTGGCGAACGGGAACCTTTGGGCTCATGATGGGGGTAAGCGATCTTGGTGGCTATGTGCGGTGCTCGGTGATGGCGGTGAGGAGTCTGAAACGTGGCTTGATGGTAAAAGTAGTGAGTGCATGCAGTGCGGGGCGACTCGGCTGCGAAAGCCGGGGCTCGTCTTGGCGTGCGGTAGTGGCTGTGACACGGGATCTTTGTCTGGCAGGTCGGCGACTCACGTAGCTCACGACCGATGGCCTCTTAGCGGCGGACGGATCTGGTGAAGCTTAGAGCGACGGCCGCTGGGCAATGATAGGCTCAGGCAGTGTGATGGGGAGGAGAATATGAAATGATCTTGAAATAGCCTCCCATCTCCTTTTATAAAGGTTTTGACGTAGAAAATAGTTTCCACCCAATTCGCTATAATAGCGAAATTAGGCCAAACTGTTTCACGAGGAAAATTAGATTTTAATTATATAAAAAAATGAAATAGTCTTAAAAATAATAATTATTATAATAAAAATTATGATAGTAACTATACTTAAAACTTTAATATAATTAATATAATATAGATTTACTAGAAGTTACTAAAATAAAACAATAAATTAGGAACTTTCTAAAAATAGCTAAAATTACACAAAATTGACCAAATTAAAATAAAAACCAAAATTTATTAGGCGCGAATTATTTTGAAAGCACCAAACCGGTTAAATCTCACCAAAATTACTCGAGGAGGGTCGAGGAGGATGATCTCCATAGAGAAGCCGGCGGTGGCACGAGTTGATTCCTTTAGTGTTTGAATTTCCCATTGTTGACTTGGTTCTCAGATGGATCACGTCGAGCAATTGCTCTTAGGTGAGGCAATGATGGCAATACCGACACACTCTTTGCATCCTGGTTGGCCATTTTTCTTATGCGATTCATGGACACTTAAGCTTCATTGCGTCACGACCAGTGGCGTGTTTCATCGATCCGCCCAGTTCGATTTCTTGAGCTTGTGCCCATTGTTCGAGTGGAATATGTTCGGAGGTTTCCCGTGTCATGTTACCAAAGCGTAGTTGCATGACTCCATTAGGCACAATTGATGATTGATTGGAATAATCGCACATGATCGGGCTCATTTTGCAATCGCTCTGTCGAGCACTGCCAAAATCTACGGGTGCTGTAACTTGTCTATTTCCTTACCAAGACATCCTCAACTATCCCTGCGATTTTCACCGATCTATCTACCAACGATAATAGCTGACGTCAGAGTTTAAGTTTCACCTGCAAACCCAACTCACATTGCACACACATCACCCAAGCAGTTGCGCTCACACACCTACTCCCAAATCAAGCAATGATTGGTTTGCAATTCCCACCAATGTTAACTCGAAACTGTGGAGATCCTGGATCCTCAGACGGACAGGTTCTGCTTTTGGATTATGGCACCGACTCTGCTCTCGCTTAGAAATGCCTTTTCTCAATGCCTAACTCCTTCTTAACTGTGCAAAGATCTTTCAAAATTCCCAGATAAAAGAAGACTTGCCTCGACGACGTCCAAAAGATGATATCGACCTTCACCTCGCCTTAGACTTCTAAGATACCCGCTCACGGATGCCTTCTTCTCGCCTAAGCGCCCGTGGAAATGGAGGTGGTATACAGTGTTTCATTGAGTCCTCCTTCAGGAAAATATGTTCTGGCCCCATTTCTACTCCTTTCCTGGTTTCTTCAACAGGCTTTGGTATAGGCTGATCAACCTCTTTTCCACTCCTCAGGGTGATGATAGCCTTCACCTCATCCATCCCTGAATTACTGGATGAACCTACCTCATGGATTCCTTTAGATTCGCGTTGTTTGGAGAAGGAACTTCCTCAGACCTCCAAAGAATCCTTGTTGATTCGTGATTGAATAACAGAGTTATCAATTTTCTCGATTAAGATCGTAAGCCTCAAGCCCATCTATTCTCTCGCTCAAACAGATTCTCAACAAGATCAATCCTTTTCAGGCCGCTTGCACATTGATTCTTTCGTTCCTCAACAGAAAACCCGCCCACCACCTTACTCAAATTTAAACGCTTGTTCCACCGGGAGAGTTATACGGGTGGTGGTCAAGGTCGAGGCGGAACCAACCGTGGTTTGGCACCGGGGCACACAAAGTGTAGGGAGCCAAGCCTGCAGAAAGAGTGCGATTCCTCCAATCATCAGAGGATTTCCATACGTGGGCACAGTTACTGTGTGGGCTTCTCAGGATTGGCCCCCTACAAGATTTTCGCACACTTCCGACATCAAATCCTTCACTCGAAGCGGGCCATAGACACCTGCTCGCTAGCGCACAGTGACGGAATCGGCTACTATGATTGTTTGTAGGATTTTCAAATACGTCGCACCTCATGTGTGTAGCCGCTATTCTCAAGCTCCTCTACCTTCCTAGCTAAGGTTGAAATCCTAGCTTTCATTTCCATTTCTTCTGACAGTGCATACATCCCACCCCTAGGGTTGACTGAGGGCCTCATTTTTTCCATTTCTCTAGGGTTCGGCTCATCCCAACCCTTAGAAGTTTCAGCCACATAATTTAAAAATCTTACTACTTCATCGATGCTTACTCAAAGAAATCTCCTCCACACATGGCTTCCAAGAGTCGCCATATGTGAGACATACCACCATAGAAATGGTTCACCAAAGATCCATGTATCAAACCCATGTAAGGTGGCATGACCGATGGTCTCCACGAATCTCTCCCCAAAGACTCTGGTAGTAACCTCTCTCACCATCTTCAGCCGCAAAGGTGTAAATTTGTTCTTCAAATTATCGGGTCTTATGGGCACGAAGAATTTTTAAGAATTCCCGCCCGGCAAACAACCCACTCTAATGGTTCGCTCCTCAGCCGAAGTTAAGCCAAATCTTGGCCTTGTCCTTAAAAACAATGAAATGTTCAAATTTTTGTAAGAAATCCATGCTCATCATACCTTCCCTTAAATAATACAAGAACCTCCTCAAAATCCTCCTTACAAGGCACAGATGGATTTCATTTTCCATACCATGATATGTGGGGATAGTGGCCTAAGTAAGGCCCCGCACCATACATCTTCAAGAGGAGTGCATTTACGTAAGAAGTGCACTAACTCTGTGGAGGGTGGATGGTCCTCATCGATCTATACGAAGCTGATTCATCAAGGTCTGGCCGATCATTGCTCCTCGTGTGGGATCAAATGAAATTTTCGCGAATCATACCAGACACCGCATCCTCTATCGCAGATTCTTTTTTCATCACTTCGCCATCAAGTTCCTTCATCAATTTTCGATATCTTTGACACCGAGCAAATCATGCTCAATCTTCACGCTCACCACATCTCGATATCAACTCCCGCCAGATGCCAAAACCCGCAAATAACCAAAAATAACCTCGAAATCCAAGATAAGCGATGAAAAGCCATAGACTGAACACCTCAATCGCGCACTGATATGATTAGTACGCAGCACTCAAACCTATCTCAACGCCAAGACTAGTACTAATCAGCACCCGTCTGTGCATGTGCCTGCATTGCCGGGTACTCATCAGGAAAAACCAAAGTACGCACTAGGTCGAGTCACCGTGTCCGTGCATGCACTAGGCCGAGGCGCCTCGCTTCAGTGCACGCCATGGCATCAGTCAGCCATCATGGTTTGCAAGACGCACTCAGACGAGGCACCTTACCCAGCACGAATGGCACCGTCGGGCCATCGCTTGTCAAAAGGAGACGCACTCGCCGACCATCGCACCCCGCGCACGACGAGCCGGCGCAGACCTGCCTAGGCATACGTTTACGCCGAGGTACCTTGCCTAGGCATGTCATGGAACCAGCCGAAAGACCTCGTTTATGTATGCGCCGCGGTACCCGGGCCGAGGCAATCAGGTCTAGAATGCCTAAAGTGTATAAGACTGCTCTCGTGACGCACTAAAGCCGAGACTCGGGCTTCAAAGACGCTTACGTCACTCGCCGAGGCACCAGATAAGAGGCGTGCGACAAGGCCGAGTAACCAGCTGCCGGCGCACGTACCAGCCGGGCGCACCTTCCTGGGGTGGCCAATCGTAATAGCCAGACCGCGTTTGCACGCATTGCGCCGGAAGTTACCGCGGCCCGGCAAGACGACTCAGCCGGCGCGATCTCGCCTAGGCATGTCCCTGCACCAGCTCAGCCACCGTGTCTAGGCATGCACCAGTCGGTCACCGTGTCCGCGCACGACTGAAATAGGCGCAGACTCCAAATTTGGCGACGTCACGCGATTCGTGCCGGGCACATTTCTGCGCACGAATCCATGCTGCAGTCACCGCGGTCTGCAGACGCACTCAGCCGGCAAGATTCGCATAAACGACACAAGACTCTCGGCCGAGACCGCCTACGACGCACGCCACCAGCCCGCCGCGGTTCAGCATGACCAGTCAAGACCGGCTTCAGCATCATGCGGCGACCAGGCCTGAGGCGCGTACCGCCTGTGGCATGTCACGGACCCAGGTCGAGGCACCCCGCCCAGGCTCACTAGGCCGAAGTCACCGTGTCTACGCATGAACTAAGTCGAGGCACTCGGTCAGGCATGTCATGGCACTCAGTCGAAGCCACCGCAGCAGCGCTAATAGTCGAGTCACCTTGTCTAGTACGCCAGGGCCGAGGCACCTACCTAGGCATGTCATGGCACTGCGCCGAAGGTCACCGCTGTTCTTCCAAAGACGCACTGCATCGGCGACCTTACCTGCGCACGCACCGCACTCAGGCCGGAAAGACCGCTCAGCCCCGAGTCACCGCGGTCCAAGCCAAGACTAGCCGAGGCACCTCGTCTAGTGTCACACGCCTACTTTGCTCCTCCGTATACCTGCCTAGGGAACCCGCCAGCCAGCCTCTCACCGCCTCACTATTCCCCTCGAACACGCAACACGCACTTCCTCTTCCAACTCAGACATTTTGCGACATTAGCCTACCAAAATACAAGCACACCTCGCATGCGCTCCCACACTCCTGGGGCTCACGCTTCGATCCAACTCGTATCATTAATTAACCAAGCAAGTAACACAGTTCTTTATATGTGATGCTCAAAGCAGGTAATCCCAAGATACACACCTACTGGGCAGATCCTACTCTAATCCTACTAACTAAAGAAGTCGGCACGTCCTTCCCGCATTAGGAGTCCTGATTGAATGAAACTCCTATACACAGCCACGCGATTCCCACCATGAGTAGGAGTCCTCCTCGCGCCTGGGGGAGTCCCGCCAGAGTCTTCTCCCCGCCCAGCACCTTCCCGCCCAGAAATTCAACCCGGCCGTGAGTAGAGTCCTTCCCGCCCGAGTCCTACTCCACCCCAGAGTCCCATCGCATAAGACTCAAGTCAGAGAACTTTGTCAGACTCTGACAGACGCTTCGGCGCCTGCTGGGGCTCTCTTCCCATAACACCGAAGACCGGGCCCCACCGATTCGCTTGCCTCGCGCCACGCCCCAGCCCCCTGTCGTGAGTGCCGTGACAGCCCACTGCGTCCCGATCAGACACTTGCTTGCCTTCCGCCACGTAGCGCAGAGCTCGTTCTCACGCCAGGCCTCCCGACACACGCTTTCCCACACTCGCTTTGCTCGATTTCTTAGCGCTACGGCCAAGGCAGCCGCTTCATGCCGCACGACCTATGTTATCTGCAATGGCGCTAACAAACCCTCCCACTGTAGGTACTCAACGTCCCTGCTCCAATGAATCAAGCAATTTCATCCACTTGCTCTTCCAGCCTCCCATCTTCCTATCCTCAGGATGCTGCAGAATCTCTTACGAACTCGACTTCTAACCATAGGCGGTTCCGCTTTGCTTAATCTTCCGACCAGATCACTATGTTATGGTCGCCGTGAGTTTACATGAATGCCCAAGGTGAAGCTTCAACTCCGTAGCGCTTCGGGCCAGAGCCACGTTCCCTATACGCCTGGCAACTTCAAAGGGGTCCATCATATTTCGAATCAAACCCTTTGAAACCGCTATACTCATCTTCTTCTCGATCTGAGGAGTTAGCTTCAACAAAACCATTTCCCCGTCTCAAATCTCAGAGGTCCTCCCACTTCATCCGCATACTCTTCATAAGGTCTACTCGCTCTCTCTCTAGGTCAGCTCTCGCTTCACCAAGAAAATCTTGCGTAGACTTTGCAAACCCAGGACGCACAGAATGCGCCACTACGCCCAGGTTGTCAGGAATCGCACGTGGTCTGTGGGCGCACGCGTGGGTCGAACCCGATCAAGCACTTCGTGGCCTATAATTGTATCAACTGGCCGCGCAGATTGTAAGACAACCGAGCCGGCTCTAGAAGTTCCAACCACTTTTCGAGAGGCTATCACGGCGGCGCAAATACCTTCTAGCATCCGATTCACTCGCCTCGCTCCGACCATCGCCCGCGGGGCGACGGCCGCCGAACTTCTGCATCTCGCACTCCCACATCTTGGAACAACTCAACCCAAAATCTCATTCTCAGAACCGCTGCAGAGGTCTCATCGCTACATTATGTCCTCGTGCATCCCAAAGTGTTACAACATCATTTCAAGAAGACGCACACGCTCTTCGCCGGGACACTCACTGGTCGGGATACACGCTGTACTTGGAAAAACCCGTCTACCACCACCAAACCGATCCAAGCTCTCTACTTAAAACCCACCGATGAAGTCCATCGACACACCGCCATGGCTTCTCCTAACGACGTGGGTCGTAATAATCCTCGGCTCCTTATTCCGCCTCGGTCTTGTCAACTTGGATGCATATGGCATGTTCTGACATATGCTTGCACGTCTTCCTTCACTCTAGGGCCAATGAAAGACCGTGGCCAACTAAAGTTCTTCCTCTCCCGGGTGACCAGCCCATCTCATATCATGTGCTCTCCCTTCAGCCTCCCGACATAGCGCTTCGCTTCGAAGGCACATATAGCCTCCTTCCTCCGGCAGCAACTCATTCTCGAGCCAAACGCCGTGGTGCCATCTTTCACCTCGGTCTACCAGCCCCTCGTACGCCAGTCTTGTGCGCCTTCAAGTCTAACTCTCACTGCTTGGAAACTGGTCACAACCGAGTTCAACGATCCCACATAACTGGCCACTTCCTTCCTACTCAAAGCATCCGCCACTCGGGTTGTGTTGACCTCGGCTCAGGCACCCACACAAAATCAAAAGTCGCCAAGAACTCTCACATCGAGCTTGCTCTCGGGCAAGAAGCTTCTTCGAGTCATAAGAAGGTGTTGGCAACATTACGCCACTACTATGAACCGAGTTCCCAACAAGTAGTGCTTCAAAAGTTCAAGGCAATGGATGACCGCAGCCATCTTCTTTCCTCATGTGGCGCTGTACCTTCTCCGCCGCATCTCAACTTCCGCTCTCAGCGTCTACCGGGTGCCCCTTCGCACCAAAGACTCCACCGCTGGGCCCCGGTCCGACGATCCGTGGTGCACTTCAAATCCAACTCCATGTCGCGCCTCAAAACCGGCCTGAGGTGATCGCGATTCAGCTTCTCGAAGGCACTGGCACTCGCATCCCATTCCCATTTCCTCTTTTTCAAAGAACCGTGAGGGCTATCTTGGAATAGCCCAAGATAAATCTCTCCTCGTAATAGTTTGCTGCCGAGGAATGATTGAAAGTTCGCTTCACCTTGGCCTGGCCGCCAATCTCGAATTGCCGCCACCTTCGCAGACCATCCATCCTTATCTCGACTTTGAAATCGTGATGACTCAAAAACTTGATCTCTGGCCTGAGCAAACTCACACTTCTTCTTGACATACAATCGGTTTCCCGCCTCACCGCCAAGCACCATCTGAGTAGTGTACCACGTGATCTTCTGCAGCCGGCTATGATCACTACGTTCAAGTATACCACCACGTAATGAATCAGGTGCCGAATAGACATCATTCATAGGTTACAAAATGTAATGAGCATTATCGTGTCCAAAAGGCATAATTAAAAATTCAAAATCGCCATACGTGGTTGCCACATGTAGTCTTTTTGCTCGTTCCTCCCACGCCAAGACGCGCTGAATATCCCGACGCAAGTCTAGCTTGGGCGGCATCGTCAGTTTTCAACCGATCGAACAATTCCGCAGCCCAAAGGCACATCGGATACTGTTTCGATCGCCGTACTTTATTCGCCCGTAATCCACACACATCCGCCGCTCCATCTTACTCAAACGAAGACCGTGCTCTATACCTGGCCGGGCCGAGGTCGGACTGCACCGCATCCGCCAGTCTCCCGGCCAACCGGCTTCCGCGACTCTCTCAACTATGGTGGACTCATTCGATAAGGAGCTTGAGCAGAAGGTCTCAACCCTGGCACGAGCTCTATCTGATGATCCGTCTGCCTTCTCGGTGGCAACTTCTTAGGCAACTCGGGAGGCATAACATCAGAAAATCTCCTCAGTATGGGGGCAACAACATCTGGCACTTCGACTTGCTTATCCGGCTTGATCTCGATCATTGCCGCGACATATGTGTGCTCGCCCTTCCTAAGGCCTTTCTCCGCCTGTAAAGGCGCACAAGGTCTTCTCCCCGGGTTGTCTTTAGGCGCCTTTGCCGACAAGCTCGCTCACAGCATGGCTACTTCTCATCCACATGATCAATGTGCACCATTCAAGTGCTAAGAACAAGGCTACTCGCTCACTGAAGAAATCGTCGCCAATATAAAATCAAAATCATCCAAAGGGAATGGCTAAGGGAAGTCTATCATCTTTCCAATCCCATCCGAATTGCCATGTTCTTGCCATACCATGCCTTCGCGCTTGGTCAAGCATACCAGCTTGTCACATCTTTGGGGCCAGCTTCATCCGGGAGTTCCGTCAGCTTCTCTTGTCGATACAAAAATTGTGGGTCGCCCCACTGTCTACCAATTCACAATTTTCTCGCCTCCCACAAGAACTCAACATACATCGGGCTCCTTCGTAGCCGCCTCACTCTCGCATCGTATTCAACAACCAAGAGGGTTTGCTCTCAGAGGGGGCCTCTCGCCTCCGCATCTTCCCCCGGTCAACTCCTCGAGTGCATCGAGCCCTTCTCGTGGGCAATCCCTCGCTCGATGTGGCCCATTGCAGATAAAGCATCCCGACGACGTGGTAGTTTGTGAGGAAGTCGCCCTCTCCCCCACTTTAGCCTGCGCATCATGCGGCTTCTTCCAACCCTTGCCTCCACTCTTGGAGGGCTTTCCATCTGACTTCCGGTTCGACTCCTTGCTGTGGCCTTTCCCCTTGGGGCTGAGTAGGAAGAGTGGGGTCACCAGAGTCAGATAGGGCAACTGGCCGCCGCCATAGCCGAGGGCAAGTCTCGGGACACCTTGCCTCCGGGCCTCAGTTTGAGCCCATCCCCGCAACCCGACATGAAGTTGAACAGCCTTGTCGACTTCGACATGTCCGACATGTCAAGGATCAACGAGCTAAACTTTTCACATAGTCTCTCGACCGAGCCCGCTCGCTCTCGCTTCGTAGACTCCTCGCCATCCACGCGCTATAGCTCGCGGGTAAGAACCGATCCTTCGGCCTCTTTTCAAGATTCTACCTCTCGATTCGTCGGCCGCGCGAATAGCCGCCGCCGGCCGCTCCTGGCCCGTCACCAAAGCCAGATCACCGTCAAATACATACTAAGCTATCGCACTGCTCACCCACCGTATCTCGAAAGCAATGACGGTTATCGCTCCACGCCCCGTGGCGAAGCTTCTCCAAGCCTTTTCGCCCGCCGCACCACTTCAAAAGTCTTCGCCGCACTCATCTTCAAGCAGAGCATCCGCAGCTAGATGGCGGCCCTCGCACCACGCCGCTTTAGCAACACGATCTCCCCCTCTAGAGATCTGATCCGCTCCTCAAACTCCTCGGTCATGGCCTGCATTCGGTCATGGAATGACCCTATCCGCTCCTCAGCAGCTTTCGCTCGGGCTTCCATAGATTCACGCTGTGAGTCAAGTCGCAGGACGGCATCAGCGATCTGAGTCGAAAGGGTGGAGTTCGTCTCAGTTGTCGTGCCTATCTCCGCATCAAGCCTGGACACCTGGGTGCCTACCTCGGCCTCCATCCTGCTACTCGCCGTGCAGCGCATCAACCGCCATCCTCGCTGGGTTGCCATCTGCTCGATCCCAACTGTCACACGCCATTTCGCATTACATGGCGCTCTGTGAACTCCGCAGCCACTCTTCAATACCCGACTATTCTCTCGAACACAAAGTGGCTTACTGGGCACTCTCCCCGCAACTCGTATTTTATTACCACTAAAATACATACTTCGCATGTGCCTCCCACACCTCGCCACCGCGATCCAACTCCGTATCATGAATTAACCAAACGCACACGCGCCTTATACAGATGCCTGGGCAATCCTAAGACAATAACGACTGAGCCCCACTTAACTCTAGTCTTCAATCCGCCAAAGCGCCACGCTCCTTCCCGCACAGGTGTCCCGACTGAATCGAAACTCCTATACACGCCCACGCGATTCCCACCACGAAGCAGGGAGTCCTCTCGCCTAGTGAGCGCCCGGTCCCGCCTGCAGTCTCGTCCCGCCCCAGGAGCTCCTCTCCCCGCCCCGAGAGAGACTCCTCCCGCCTGGGAGTCCAAACTCCCGCTGGGGGCAGGTCCTTCCCGCCCGGGTCCTACTCCACCTAGGGAACCCACGTATGCCACTCCTTAAATGCAGTAATCTTTGCCAGACCGGACAGACGTCACGCCTGCTGCTCTTCTCGCCCATAATACCGACATTCGCCCCACCGATTCCGCTTTGGCCTCAGCTGCCACGCCCAGCCCCCTAAGCCGTGATAGCCTCGACAGCCACCGTGGCGCGTCCCGACCAGACACTGGCCAGCTCGCCTCATACTGCCGGCCACGCCAGGCTCCCCGACAGCGCCGCTTTCCCACACTGCTCTTGCTCGATTTCCCAGCGCCACGGGCCAAGGCGCCTCACGCCGCACGACTCAAGAGGTCTACCGGCGGCCTAACAAACCTCCCCTACTGTGGGGAGCTGCTCAACGTCCTCGCTGACTTCAACTCACAAGATACTCAAGGATCTCGCTTCTTCAAACTCGCCATAGTGTAGCACTCCTTTTTTCCCAACTTTGCCTCACCGACGGCGCCCCTTACAATGAATCAAGTACTTCTGGCCCACTTGCTCTTCCAGCTTCCTATCTTCCTATCCTCAGATGATGCCAGAATCTCTTTGTTTAACTCGACTCTAATCCATAGCGGTTCCGTCTTTGCTTGCACTCCGTCCGACTCAGATCATCGTAATAAGGCTTCAAGAAGCTTACATGGAATGCTCCGGGTGAAGCTTTAACCCCTCCAGAGCTTCCGCCAGGCCAATGCCCCTATACGCTCACACTAAAGGGTTCATCATATTTCGGAATCAACCCTCTTTGAAACTGCTTATACCTGATCTTCTTCCAGATCCGATTTAGCTAGATTCAACAAACCATTTCCCTTCGTTTCAAATTCCGCAGGCCCCACCTCTGGTCCGCATACTTCGTACGAACCAAAGTATGCACTAGTCGCAGCCATCAAGGTCTGTGCACGCCATCTCAGCCGGAGGCCGCCTCGTTTAGGCTACCAAGCTCACTGCTGACTGCTCCCAAAATTCATCGTAAGGTCTGAAGATGCACCAGTCGAGGCACCTTGCCTAAGCATGTCATGGCTCCCACGCAGCCACACCTCGCTTGTGCACGCCATACATTCAAGCCGGGCGCGACCTCGCTTATGTTCGGGCTCGCTAAGACTCTCGGTCGGAAAGATCAGTTGCCTAGAACGCTTCAGTCGATAAGATCGGCTCGACGACTAAGCCGGCAAGACCTCGCCAGCACGCCATGTCACCAGGCCGAGGCACCGTAAGGTAGCAAGGATAAGGAACAGTAACTATTGTCGAGGCATGCACTAGCCGAGGAACCTTCCTTGTGGCATGTAATCACGCCACAGTCCCGGCAAGACCGCCTGCACGTACTCAGCCAAGTAACCCTGGTCTGCGCACGCACTGCGCCGGCACCTGCCCCAAGACGCACAAGACAGCCGAGCCAATCGCAAGGCTTCCAGCACGCACCAGCCGAGTCACCGTGTCAAGGCACGACTAAAGCCCGTGCACGCCACAAGACTGAATGGCGCATCATTTCTGTGCACGAACTACGCAGAGTCACCGCGTCTGCGACGCATTCAGCCGGCGCAGATCTCGCAGATGTAAATGACATGGCATTCCCGTCGAGGCACCGCCTAGGCATGCACTGGTGTCGAGTCAACAAAGGTTTGCACGCACCAGTCGTGCAGGCACCTTTCCAGGCATCAGGTGGCACTCAAAGCCGGTGGCACTCCTGGCCGGCGCATGTCATGTAGACTCCAGTCCGAGGCACCGCTTCCAGGTCAGACATCAGCCAACGCGTTTCAGCACGAACTAAGTCGGCGCACTCCGCTTCAGCATTGTCATTAAGACTCAGGCCGAGCCGCCAAGATACACAAGCAATAAGTCAGTCACCTGCCTAAAAGACGCCCAAAATGGCGCATCTGCTCCAAAGACGCCACAAGATTCAGCCGAGCCATCATATATAAGATGCATCAGACGAAAGCAGATCTCCAGTATCGAACCCAAGACTGCACGGCGAATCGCATTCAGTAATTCGACTAGTCGAGTCACCGCTGGTCTGCAAGACGCAGACTAAAGCCGGAAAGACTGGGCTTGCAGATGTCATTGCACAAGGTCGAGGCACCTGCTCTGGACAGATGCCACAAGATTCGGTCGGCGACTACGCTCAGTGAACGCCCAGGCCGAGGAACTGCCTCGGGATGCACTACAGCCGAGGCACCTGCCTAGGCATGCCCGCGTCACTAGGCCGAGGCACTATATGTAGCGCGACATCGAAAATCACGCCGCAGGCACGCACTCGTACCGGCGCACCTTCCTAGGCATGTAATGGCACAGTCGGTGTTAATCGCGCTCTGCGCACGCACCAAAGTCAGCCACCGGCCCAAGACGCACTCACCGTAGCGCACCTCGCTTCTGCAAGATGTTCGCACAAAAATGGCTCACCGCTGGTCAAAAAGACGCACCAAAGCCGAGTCATCGAGCTCAGGCAGATGCATCTGTCGGCGCGCCTTGCCTGCATGTCATGGCATCTACCGAAATAATCGTTTCAAAGACGACTAAAATGGCAGACCTTACCTGTGACGACCAAGACTGCCCGAAAGATCGCTGCTTCCGTGCGCGACGCACTGCGCCGGCACACCCGCCTGCAAGACGCCACTCGCCCACGGCAAGACTCGCTCTGCAGACTGCCAAGGCACTAGCCGAGGCACCTCGTTTACGATGCCACGTGGGCGACTCACGAGGCACCGTTCGATTTACTGCGCCGGTATGACCCCGCTTCAGCACGTTACGTCACTAAAGCCGAGGCACTATATGTAGGCAAGGACAAGGCCGAGTAACCATGTCGATAAGACGACCAGCCGGGCGCACCTTCCTAGGCAATGGGACAATACCATGCGACCGTCTGCGCACGCACTACCGAGTCACCGCGCCTGCGCACGCACTGCGCTAAGGCGCCTTTCCTAGGCATGTCATGGCACTAAACTGAGTCACCATGTCTAGGCACGCACTAAAGTCGGCAAGACCTTACCCAAAGACGAATTCAAGACTAAATGAAGACCGCCTAGGCACGCAATGTGCATGAGTCATCGCACCTGCGACTTTACTGCGCCGGCGCGACTCCTCGCTTCATGTATGTCATGGCACCTCTATCGAGAACCTGCGGTTCAGGAATGCTTCAGATCGAGGCACCTGCCTCGGGACGACTAAAGGTCGATGCGACCTTGCCTAAAAGATGTCACGTAACCAGGCCGAGGCATCAGATAGGCAAGGACAAGGCCGAGTAACCACTGCCGAAGATGCATAAGGTGGAGGCACTTCTAGGCATGTAATCGCTATAGCCGAGGCACCGTGTCTAGGCATGTACTAAGCCGAGTCACCGTGTCCAGCAGCACTGTGCCTGAGAGGTGAACTTGCCTAGCATGTCACACAGGCCGAGCCAATCGTGTCTAGGCACGCACTGCGCCGGAACCACCGCTGGCCCGCAAGACGCACTGCCAGTCGATACGACCTTGCCTAAGATGTCATGGCTCTGTGCTCGAGGGCACCTCGCTTCAGGCATGTCACGGGGTATTGTGCCGCGCACCTCGGCTTGCTGTAGCGCTGGCTAAGACTTGGCCATGATCGCTGCTCCAGAACGCTCTGAAAGTCGAGCGACCGCCTCGTGGTTTTACCAGCCGGCGCGACCTCGTTTCCAGCACGTTACGCCACCAGGCCGAGGCAATCGATGCAGGCGCGACTCAGCCGAGTAACCGATAAAACGAGGCACGCACTAGGCCGAGGCACCTTCCTGTGCATGTAATGCGGCACAGTCGGCAAGACCGCGGTCTGCGCGACGCACTAGCCGAGTCACCGCGTCTGTGAACGCACTAGCCGAAAGCACCTTGCCAGGCATGTCTTGGCTTTAGGCCGAGCCACCGTGTCTAGACATGCACTGGGGGTCGAGTCACGCGGCCCAGCAAGACGCACTAGCCTGGCGCCGCCGTTTGCACGCCACAAGACTCAGCCGAACATCGCTGCCTGGGGGCACAAAGACTCGTACGAGGCACCTTACCTGTGCACGTGAATGGGCACCAGCCGAGCATCGTGTCTAGGGCACGCACTAGGCCGAGCCACCGTGTCCGCACGCACTGCGCCGATAAGACCTTGCCTAGGCATGTCATGGCTCTACGCCGGCAAGATTCGCTCAGACGTTACAAGACTCAGCCGAAAGACTCATTTACGTATGTCATAAGACTCGGTCGGCAAGATCGCGGTTCAGGAATGCCTAGGCCGAGGCAGACCGCTCGACGCACTCAGCCGGCGCATTCCGCCTGCACGTCGGCGTCACCAGCCGGAGACCAGATGCAAAGATACGACAGCGCCAAGAATCACGCCGGCAAGATGCACCCTTGGTCGGCGCAAATGATTCTAAGATGAAATTTAAATACTAAGCGTAACTAAACTGTGGTTTGGTGAATTGATAATGTGGGAACAGGTTAATCTCGCATGCGCGTCGATGGATTATTCTCGCAAAGATGTTGTTATTCCAGTTGTTTATCATGCTCAGGTGGCGAGGTGATGCTTGCTACGGATATCTCTGCCGAGGTATATTCTTTATTTCGTGAATAGAATCGGTATATCTCTATCCTCATTTCGAGTATTAAATCTTGTGTTCGAAAACACCTTCGGGTTCGAATATCTCTATTACCAGATAGACTAAAAATTTCTTCTACCGAGATCTTTGAATCTATATAAATATACGAATCTGGATCTTACGGTATAAGTATGTTAATATTTAGTAGGATATTATCATATAATTAACATCACGGTATAAACGGTCATGATAAATTAACAAATGATTGATTAACATGAAAGGTTAAATTAAATAAATTTAATATGCATGAGTTTGATGTAATACTAGAAAGAAGTTTAGAAACATCGTAGAAGGAAAAATAAAATATATAATATGAGGGAACATCCTTTATGTGATCAGTAAAATCATCCAGCAATGAGAAAAAGCTAATACAAAATCAGAGGAATCCTTGAAGTGCGTGTTCTTGGGTTCTCAGGGCGGGAGGGGGGGGGAGGGGGGCGAGGGGCGGGATTCGTATCTGGCCCGTGGCGTGGCCCGATCGCCGTCCAGGAGCCCCCTGTGTTTAATGATGAGATGCGGATTTTGAGGCGGCGTCGCGGCGTGGTAGCGTGTGACGTGATGGCCAGTTGACACGCATTGTTGACCCCCAGTATTGACTTGGTGGCGGTCGCGACGTGGAAGCGTCATGGCGTGGCGGTGAAGCAGCCATGCTCTCATTCTCAAAGTGGCTGAGAAGTTGTTCTTTTCGCCTCATCATGCACGCATTCAAGCAAAAACAAATAAGGAATCTAACACTAAATTATATAAGTAATACCAATCCCGACCCCATGAAAATGCAAGGCGGCGAGTATCGGATGGTTTGGCATCCCATCGCTGGCTGTTCGCATGCCCTCGAGCGAAGCGAATCAGCGGGACGCACGAGCAATATGCAACTCCGCACTCAAGGCCGATGTAAATGCTGAAAATAGGGGACCAAATTTGGTGGATTAAATCTGGCTGTTTTTGCTCGATGTTCGATGTCTAGGATACTTGACTTCCGGTGGCTTGATTGAGGTATGTGGCATTTAGTGCATCATTTCGCTGAGTGTTCAATGGTGCGTTCCCAAAACCCTATGTGCTATAGTGATTGACCTCGAGGAATACTTTACAGGTTCCGATACCCCCTGGCTGCAGTTAATGGCTGTGGAAGAATCGAGGCTGGGCGTAGGATAGGAGCGGCACCCGATTATTCATGTCTATATATGCAAAAATTTCCTATCTACCAAAACAAAATGGGAAGAACTAGTGCGAAGTTTTATGTTACCGTAAGCGGGGATCCGTGGTGACTCCCACCGAGTTGGTTAAAAGTAGCTGGGCGTCAGTCCAGCCGGCTGCGATGGCTCGATGACTCGATGGCATTTGGGTTGCGTGAATGATATCGCCCTGGCCGCCTCTTGGGCGTTAGAGTCAGACTCGGTAGGTTCATTTCGAAGGCGTTAGAACACAAATGGAAGCCATCGGTTGTGCGGGTTCCGATTGGATGATCCAGCTTAATGCCCATAAGTATATACATTTTATTTGCTTCTTTTCTCTTTTTCATGTTTTGTATTTTCTCTTTTTGGTTGAGGCTCGATGCTTGAATCCTCTTTTGTTTAGGTGTCCCGTCACTTAAATAGTTCGAATCTCTAGTTGAGTGTTTAGTAGTTAGTTGAGGTACTTATGCATACTCTGAAGTAAATCATTTAGTGTGGTGTGATAGAGTTTTGAGAAGTGGTTTCTTATTTGCAGGGATTAGTTCCTTTAACCTTTTCACCTATTCAATATAATTACCAGAAGCATCGAGGAGCAAATGTAGTAAAATACGAACAGGACCCATAGTGGCTGATCAAAATGCGATAACAATTTTTCAACACTTCAGTAGCGGAATACATTCTTCATATCATAAGATATCTAAAACAACAAACAACTAACAACTAACTCACAAACATAAGCGAAATGCAGACACGATAAGCAGACAAATATTAACATACCTACAATTGCATGAATACTAAAAACAAAACACACCCCAGTGCGGGCAGCGGAATCTCATAAACTCACTAAGAGCTAAAACAAAATAAAGTGATAAACGAAACATAATAACAGACGAAAATACACACCCCGAACCAAAGAAAATTGGTGTCCCACTGGTAAAATCAAAATAGAGGTAAGGGACTCCCGTAGATCAACTGCGGTGGCGGTGAGTGGGCGTGGAAGCTGGGAGGCTGCGCGGCTGGCTGCGCCAGCTGCTGGCAGCCAGAATGCGCTTTGATTAGCGGGCGTGCAGCATGTCCGCACCTTGAGCGCTAATGTCTGATGAGACTCGGTGCTCACAGGTCTCATCGAGTCGTCAAAGCGCTTCGATTGGAGCACGGGTCCTCAATGTCTGAGGAAG
The DNA here is from genome assembly GCA_016808115.1 of Tetrastigma voinierianum. Classification (NCBI taxonomy): domain Eukaryota; kingdom Viridiplantae; phylum Streptophyta; class Magnoliopsida; order Vitales; family Vitaceae; genus Tetrastigma; species Tetrastigma voinierianum. The sequence continues at coordinate 61,998 of JAEQBH010004946.1, forward strand.
GACTAGGGAGGGACGGGCGCCAGGCTCTGGGGTGGAGTCGGTGGGGTAGAGCGGGGGTGGCGATGTCCTCTGGGTGTCACAGGGAATCCCATAGTGAGCAGATAATGCGGGCTCCGTCTCGTCGAGGCTACGTCGGAGTCATGAACCCCCTCGGGTTGGGACACCCGGGTGTGTCGCTGCCAGCCGATATGGCGCCGATCGGATGAAGCCGAGACCTCGACGTTATGATCAAAGGCGCGGCTTAGCACACAAGCCGAAGATGAAAAGGGTGCCCAATTTATTTATCACCGATTTTGTGTGGAGGGGGTTGAGATGGCATCTGCCGCCTGCTTGTAATCGAATGGTATATCTGAATGCGCGTGGTGAGCAAGGCGATGGGCGATCGCGCTCCATGTAGCGTTGTCGTCGGTATAAGGCGAAGTGATAAAGTGATGTGCCGGAATGTCGTAGAATGTTTGCGCCAGAGTTCTTGCGTGACCGCGTATTGATCGCCGCTCCTGCCACGACCTTTTGTCAACGCTCGGATGTGCCTCATGGTAGTCGGGGTACTCGCGGGTGATCGAAGAGCGATTGGGATATCTTCCAGTATAGTAGCTATTGATCGACTCCGGCTGGTGACCCGATACACCTCGCCTGCGACCTTTTGAGGGCGTGGGAGCGAGTTGAAGTAGAATCGAGCTCGGCTCATGGCAGTGGCGGGGTTGGCCGCAACCGCCAGCCATGGCCTCGATAGTTTGTGAAATCGTCGGGGTGGGTGACCTTTTCCTTAATAAAGGATCGGTTTTGCAGATTATGCTAAACCGATCCAGCGGCATCAGCGTTTACAAACGTGAGGCATCGAATGTGGGAGTCGGGGGCCTCGGCCCGAATAAGCAGCGGGGCAACTTTTGTGTCGTTTGCAGACATCCTAAAAGTTAGACAGAATAACAAACACCTAATATACTTACGACAAAGAAATTCTTCAAACACTACCTAAAGACTCGAAGCGGAGCTAAAAGGGCTGAAAACCTGACTTCGTGGCAGAAATGACTAAAAAGATCTAGGCTACAAAACATAAAAACCCTAACTAATATACCCAGAAGCTAGAATGGACACGGTGGTGGAAAAGCCACTATGGTCAAAACTTGATAATATGGGTGGCTTTGCAGTGCAGTCGGCGAGCAAGGAGGAGATCTGTCGGACGTGAACTAGGGCGTCTGAGAGGAGCTAGGGTTAAAGTGGAGGGAAATTAGTGGGGTGAAAGGCAAATGACCGATCTTTGGTTTGCGAACCGGTCTCCGCGTCGCGGCGTGCAGCCCACGTCGCGGCGTGGCCGGAGAAGCTTGATTGGCGGCGTGCGACGTCGCCGAAGCGGCGTCGCGCGTAAATGAAGAACTATCGAAAATGGCGTGTGACGTGAGAGAACCTTACGATATGGCGTCGCGGCGGTGTATCAGTGACGTCGCGGCGTGAAAAGTCCCGCGTCAGCGGCGTGAAATCCCCGTGGCGTGGCGAGATGCTAAAATGGCGGTAGCGGCGGCGAGAATCCGCGTCGCGGCGTGAGAGAAGATGTAAAAATGGCGAAGTGTGGCGTAAGGAGCTCCAGTAGCGAGCGTGGCCGAAGAGTCTCTCATGAGATTTTCCGATACATTATCTGGCCGCACGAGAACTCTCCGCGTCGCGAATTTCATTCCGGTCATTGAACCGCATTGCGGGCTTTTGCACCAGCTTAGGTCCTGCGATTAAACGATAAAACGTGAGCATGAACACAGCTGAAACCAAAATTTACTAGAAAATAACATATGAAACTTAAAACTGAAGAATTTAAGAACATGGGTTGCCTCCAAAGAAGTATGATAATGTCAGTTAGCTGACAATACGGATCTCAATGTGAGCAAGAATGCAACCCCAGGACAAATTATTGATTATCTCTTACTTCCTGCCCATTTGTAGAAAGATGTGTTCCTTGTCTGTGGCTGCCTCGTAGTACGGCAGCCGTTGGATCGCGGCGCCAGATGTGCCTTTCTCGAGGTGTAGACTTCCATCCTCAACGGGAAGACACAGTCACTGTCAAGGTCGGGATATGAGATTTGTTTCAGGAAAGAGCTTTGGCAGGTGAATGAACTCAATTGTCCAGAATTGTGAACTCTTTTAGGTGATGTGCTTGTCATGCGAGGCCTTGGTCTTTTCTTATAAATCGAGGCGTTCTCGTATGCTTGGTTTACGAACTGTCAGCTCAACGAGTTTAGTAGTGTTTTTACCGGCCCGTTACCATCCATATTTATTGGTGGCCCGATATTTCGATGCTCCGATTCCAGCGGAAGATGGCAGAGCTCTGCCCATACCTGAGTCTGAGCAGGACATACCCAGAAAAGGTCTTAAATAGACCGCGTCATCGCGAGAGTCGTATTATACTGAACCATCAGCATGAAGCCCATTTCTATCTTCTCGAAATGTATTTGAGTTCTGATTGAATCTTACAACATGGCGTTTGTTGTGGAGTGGTATCTGAGATGTGCATGATAGCATCTCTCTCATTTTTTGCTTTGCTCAATTACGCATTAGAAATGCCATTATCCGTGATCAAACTGAAGGAGTTCCAAAGCGGTGAGAAGACATTCTGCGAAGTGGGCCTTGACCAGCATGAATTCGATGCGATGTGAATCGCTGCAAACACTGAAACATAAGCCTATTGCCGGTAGATGCTAAATTGTTTATTGACGCGGGGTGATCCGTAGAATGATCCCCATGGTCGAACGACTCCTTCGAGATGGGATGCATAGGTGGCTCAGTCCGCCTTTGCCGAATCTTCAAGATTGGTTGATGCATGCGGAAGCAGAATTGATGGGCGCTCTTTAAAATAAGAAGTGATAAAAAGCGAATGTGAAGCGCGTGGCATTGTTCTCTGGCACCAAGTATCTCTGATGCGATGTGACAATGGTGCCAAATCTTATGCGTTTCATCTTGAGGCACCATCTCATATACTGATCCATACGATTACTTTGTGAAGGCGAACACTTCCCAGTGCATTAGTGCCAAGGTGTCACAAAACCTTTTTTATTGCGATGATTAAATTACGGTGGAATCACCTTAGCCACCAAATAGTTCACATAATCTGCGAACGGTACAACTATTATAATGGCAAAAAGTTTCTCATCTGGAAATTCATGGTCTTCAGAACAACCATCTCGGCCCGCCGGTAGCGTGGATGGTACGCCACTAAATTTTCGATTGCGCTTTATCCTTTATTTCTCTCGTCGAATTCTGCATAACGGAGGGCCCGCTGAATCAGTGGGTTTCGTACTCTTGGTCATGTCGGTATGCGGCGACGATCGGTATGTACACGACTTTGTTGCCGATCAAATAATGGCGAATTTGTTCAAAGCGGGCGTTGTGGCGTCACTGATGATGGCGCCATTCGGGTTGTCCGTTAAATCCACGTAGTAGATGCAAAAGATCTTCTCCACGTTTACACTTACAAGCGCCCAGATTACTGTAAGTCATTTGCATGGCAGCATTGAAGTAGTGTTGGAAAAGATAATCAGACTACAACAATAGGAAATTTGAGATCGACTTATTCTTAATCTGATTGGCATGTACGCATTGGGGTAAATTCAGATGGATCTAACCATGTAAATTGGATAATGGTTATGATCGTGAGAAATCTTTGATAAACCCTTCTATAAAATCGACTTGGCCTGAAACTTGGATCCGCTTAAGGAAAGAAGGAGAGTAACTATCAAATTGCTTCAATCTTGCCTATCTATATCACTCTTGCTGGAGATTCGATGTCCAGAACAATATAATGTACCATAGAATGGCACTTCTCCCCCGATTAGTGCTAAATTGGTCTCTTTGCATCACTATGAATGCAGTTCTCAAGGTGGCTGGAGCAATTTGTCAAATGAATTTCCCATTCACAGAAGTAGATCCAGCGAATCTCAATGTGGTAACCCTCTGGCTATGGGAGAATATTGTATTCATTCAAATCTAAGAAGAACAAGAACATTACATGGCTGAAGAATAAGCGGAAAGCAGAATCTTTTCATAGGGGCAGGTGGATGTTTGTGTTCTCATGATCTTCCAGGCGTGTTGCGTTTGGTTTATGCAGGAATGTCAATTCAAAGCAGAAATAATATTCATGCAGGCTGTCAGTCGAGCATCCCAGTCTAGAGCTAGGAGAGAGTGGTCTTTCAGGTGGGCATAGGTCGATTTAATAGTCGATACAAAATTCTCCACCACAGATCCTTTGTTTCTAGATAAGCTGATCTGAGATGTTGTTTTGGTCTTGACTGTGATTATCTTTGCCCATTTAATTTTCTGAACGGGGCTTGCATTGTATTGTAAATCTGATTATATCAGCGATGTCATTACATTTAGGAAGCTTGCTTTCAGAGAGCCTCCTTCATTGTTGTGAGGATTCAGGCCTCTAACTTCATTTGAGCTGTGGCATCTTCTAACCATCGGTGGCTGCACATAGAAGAGTGAGATCATTAGGTCGACTAGAGACCATCAGGAGTGCTTGTTTGTGATCGCGAAGAACTCTCGATAACTTCTCTTCCTCCATTTCGAGTTAGGGATGATGAGATAGTGCAGGGTGCGTAGATTCTACCCGGTATGCATACTTCAAATGGCTAGGTAGAGGTTTTGTTCCATCTTGGGTGGTTGCTCGATTAGTGGAATCGAATTTGTTTAGCCTTCGCTGCTTGATTGATATTTCCTTCTATTGTGCCCAGAAAAGAATCCATCCATAACGTATTCTTACGCGCCATTAAACCCGGGTTCTCAGGTGAATTTACCACGAGGCTAGTCTCGAAGAATTGATTAGAACCTTTAATTTAAATATTATATTTTCTTATATCATTAGGTAACACGCTATCACTTTTCTGGCTGGGTGTCGCCTTTATATCGAATACATTGAATTTTACTTCTTCTTCTTGTACTCTTAGTTTGAGTTCGCCTCGCATCAATCATTGCCACCTTGATTTACAAGAAAAGGTCTTACAAGATAATGGTGACCTGCTTCTATCTTCCTCATGTCTAAAACTATGAAATACTGTTGGAAAGATAAATTTATCGGCACTTTACTAAGACATCTTCTATTATCCACTCTCGAGATTGCTTCAAAGATAAATACGCAAGTTGCGAGTATTTAGTAGTCGGACAGGGCTTCTCTAATCCCAACCGTTTAAAGATGGATAAGGGCATAAGATTAATGCTGGCTTGCGAATCGCGTGGCTCTCTCGAAATAGCATTTAGGTGTCTTGGATGGTAAACTGCGCCAGGTCTTTGAGCTTAAGTGGTAGCTTCCTCTGAAGGATGCTGCGTTCCTCGGTTAAGTTACCGTCTCGAAGTGCGCTATCTTCTCTTCACGGAGACAAAATGTCTTTTTCATGAACTTTGCATGCTTGGGGCATTTGCTGCAGGGCATCGACAAATGGGATGTTTATATGCGACTTTTTGAAAACATCCATAGCCGTGGTGCTTATCCAGATTTATGTTTCTTGAGGCGTTATTGGGTAGGACCGGTATCTCGACCTTTGTTTCACTAGAGGGTCTCTGCTGCATTTGTTTCTCTGTGGCGTTCTTTGTTGCATCATCTTTCTGTTGGTTGTGTGATCTCTTCGAGTCTCTAAGCGTTACTGCAGTGGGGATGTACTTGTGATTCCAATTTCTCTCCCACTTCTTGATGTGACTACTTTGTGCTCATTCGTCTAACTGGTTTACTGCAAATTCTTCGCCCGAAGAACCGGTTGCCTTTACGTAGAAATAAAGCTGCCATTTGGCCCATTTGTGCCTCCAAACTCCTTAGTTGTGCTGCTTGATTGTTTAACTGGGTTGTTTGCTGCTGCATGTTTGCCTTAGTCTCATTCATGAATGCGGAATGCGAAGTTAGCACATGCACAGTGCTAGGCTTGCTGCAAATCAACTTCTTTAGAAATTGGTTCATTGGCTGGGTTTGATGGCAAATTGTTAGTTGTCATATCCATACCCTTAGTTGTTTGATTATTCACAGTTTACGATTACGCCACCCCTTGTCCTGGTCGATTAAGTGTTGACCCCCATACGGTCCTTGCTGCGTGATTGATTCGGTCTTCGATACGTCGCTGGGCTTGCTGCATTTGTAGGGTTTCTTGGTAAACATTTCTACACTCTTATCTTTGTCCTGCGAATTCTGCAACTCCCTTGAAGTAGTGCAATATGTGCGTTCACATTGTTTATTTGGCGTTAGTCGGTGAGCCACATGATTTACGGATTATTTGAGGACTTCATTGTGTGCCACCATTGTGTTCCTTTGGTGTAGCCTTCTCCTAGACATTTGATTAGTATTGATTGCGACATCTTCCAATATCTCATACGCTGATCTGTGGTTTTCTTAAGTGATAATCCTCAGGTAGAGCCATCATCATTGTTAGGTTGTATTTACCAGGCCAATTGTAAAAGGTGTGGACTTGCATCCATCGGTTAGTCGATGGTGAGGACACTTCATGATAATTCATGGAACTGTCCCATGCTTACGCTTGAGTTCTCCCCCTCTAATTGACCCGAGCGTAGTGATCTCTTGCACCCGATTGTGCAATCTTCGAAGGTGGAAAGAAGCAGTCGGCTTTTGTACCAATTCGTTCCATGTAGTAATAGAGATGCAGTGGTGACTAGTTGGCCAATCGCAGCTCTATCCCGAGTGAAAGTGGGAATAACCGCAATCTTAGGACTTAACACGTGACCGTTGTATTTGATGGTATCGCAAACTTCGAGAGATTAGTCAAATGCATGTTCGGGTTCTCATAGAGGTAGTCAGTGAACAATGACATTTATGCTGTGTGACTTCAATTCAAAATTGTTTGCTTGAATTGGTGGCAGATCTAATCATTGTCTGAACCACTTTGTTGGAGGTAGAGCAGACATCTAATAGCATATCGGAGATCGTCAGAATTTGTATAGATAGCCTAGGCGCTTGATTTCTAGTTCGGCTTCTCTGTAGTTCGGTTTGTTTTCAACCATAATCTTGTTGCGGTGTTTTCCATGACTATTGGGTCCCTACTGCATTCACAATTTCTGTTCTCGGCCCTTGTTCTCTACGAGAAGTCTTTGGACTCGGATCCACACAAGTGTTGATTAGTCGGTTTTTGCCATGTACTCACTTAAAACACATCTTGCAATAACACACTTGACTAAAACCCAGTGATACTTGTAAAAATAACGGAAAAAAAATAAAATAAGAAAAATTAGAATATTATCTATATATTCTTACTCTATATATCATTTAAACACTCTCGGCAGTATTGAAGAAACAGTAAGCGCGGTGTATAATTTGAATGCTAAATCTTGTGAGTGCAGCGTCGCCTCAAGTAATATAGTGTACTGGTGTACGGTATCGATCCACGGGAAAGATGGATTATTCTGAGATGTTACGCACCGGACAATATCTGAATAATGATTCTAAGATGAAATTTAAATACTAGCGTAACCCCAAAAACTATTGGTTTGGTGAATTGATAATGTGGAAGCCCTAGGGTTAAATCTCCTTTGTCGCGTTCGATGGATTGTCTGCAAAGATATTGTTATTCGATTGTTTATAACATATCGATAAGCGGTGATGCTACTTTCTGAGATATCTTTCTCTCGAGGTATATTGGCTGTTCGTGAATAGAATCGAGTATATCTCTATCTCGGCTGATATTCGAGAAATGCTTAATGTTCAGTACAAAAGCGCCGGGTTCGAATATACTAAATGAATCGTTTAAAGGCTACTCTGCCCGAGATCCACTGAATACCCTCATCTCTCGAATCTCGGATCTTGATTGTAAGTATGTTAATATTGGCGAGATATTATCCTTATAATTAACATGCGGGTATAGAGCGGATGTGATAAATTAACAACAATTGATTAACGTGAAAGGTTAAATTGTCAGATTTATGCGCGAGGGTTTTGATGTAACCACAGAAAGAAGTTTAGAACATCGTGAAGGAAAGAAATAAAATATGTAATGAAGAACATCATTATGTGATCCATAAAATAATCAAAACAATAAGGAAAACTAATACAAAATCCAGGAGATCGTGAAATTACGCGTGTTGCGGGTTACCGGTCGGTATATCTACGGCATGCGTCGCCGATACCTCAAATCCGACCCTCATTATTTAATGATGAGATCTTGATTTTGAGGTGGCGTCGCGGCGTGGTGGCGTCGCGGCGTGATGTGATTGACGCATTTGGTTGACCCCCACGTCGTGACTTGGTGTCGCGACGTGGAGGCGTCGCGGCGTGGCGATCGACTTTCCTTGCATGCTCTCCGTTTCTCCAAAATGGCTTAGGAAGTTATTCTTTTCGCTCATCATGCACGCATTTCCAAAACAAAAGTAATCAGTCCCAACTTAATTTAAAATTATATAAATAATGCCAAATCAACATGAAATGCAAGGCGAGTATAATCGAGTGTTTTAAGCGCTCATCGCTGGAAACTTCTTATTAAGTAGAATCATGCATTAATACAGCGAGTAGCTAGGCGATCGCGGGTGTATAAATGTGATAGGCCGAGTCGCAGGTGTCTGGGCATGCCTTGGGGCGGGCACGCTTGCTGGGGCATGTCACTGACACCTCTGCCGAGTCATAGGCTACATCGTCACGGCTAGGCCGGCGCGCCCTGCACCCAGGCATGTGGCCTTAGGCCAGAAGCGCAGTCTGGGCATGGACTGGGCCCAGTCACGAGTCCGTGCAGTGCGTGGGCCGGGCACTTCGCACAGGCGTGTGTGTGGGCTGGCCCACCCCAGGCGTGTCGTGGGCTCCACAGGCTGGCCAGCTCTCTTTTGGGCGTGTGTGTCATGGCACTAAGCCGAGGCACCTTGCCTATGTATGTAATGGCACTCGGTCGAGGCACGTTGTCTAGGAATGCTCTGGCCAGAGCCTTTGTCTTGGGATGCGCTAGGCCAGAGCCCCCCGCCTTGCCTAGGCGTGTCGTGTCAGCAGGCGGGTATTTGTATGTAGGCGAGAATGATGAAATGTAGTGTCGGCGTGCTGGGACGGGGGCACCTTTCTGGGCATGTAATGTAATGAGTAGAGGCAGTGTCTAGGCATGCACTGGGCCAGTCGCGTGTCGAGGGCATGCACTAGGCGGGAGCACCTTGCCTAGGCATGTCTTGCGGTGGGCGGAGCCGCGTGTCAGGCATCTGTTGAGTGGGAATCACGGGTGTCGGGGGCACACTTGCTTGGTAGGGGCACTAGTAGTAGGCATGTCATGGCACTAGGCCAAGGTACCATTTCTACGCATGAACTATGGAGGAATCATAGTGTCGGGCGTATAATAGAGTAGGGCATCTTGCATAGAAATGACATGACAGCTTAGTGGGGCAGGTGTCTGGGCGTGCTATGGGCCCGGTCGCCGTGTCTAGGCGTGCACTAGGCGAGACACCTTTTCCTAAGGCGTGCGTGGCACTGGGCGGGGCACCTTGCCTAGGCATGTGTCATGGACCTAAATTTGGGGCGAGTGTTTATCGCTGCTTTGTTGGCGGAGTCACCGTTTGAGGCGTGAGCCCAGTAGGGCGCGCTGCTGGGCGTGTCGTGGCATTGGCCAGGGTCGTGGTGTATGGGCGTCTGATAGAGTGATCGTGTCTGAGCGTCTTGCAAAGATTTGGGGGCACCACTGGGCTTGTTGTGGCTCTAGGTGGGACCGCAGTCTGTTCTGCTAATGCCGGTCATTGTTGTGTATGAGCGTGTCTTGGCCAGGCGGCTTTCACAGACGTGTCGTGATCTTTAGGCGAGAGACACTTAGGTGTCTGGGCGTACACTGGCCCAGAGCCTTTGTGTTTAGGGATCTCGGGACGGGGCAATGTGCAGCGATCTGTGGCGGGGCGTCTTGCCCTGGGCATGTCCAGTATTTGCGGGTGAGTATCGTGTCTGGGCATGCGCTGGGGCGGAATCCGTCTGGGCATGCATTTGGGCAGGCGCGGTGTCAGGGGGCATGAACTAGTAGGGCACGCTTGCACAGAAATGACATGGCACTAGGCCGAGGGCACCGTCTGGGCACATGTACTTGTGGGAGTCAGTGTCGGGCATGTGAGGCGGGGAACACTTGCCTGGGCATGTCGTGGGCGCAGGCGTGTGCAGGGATCTGTTGGCCAGATCAGCTGGAGTGCTTGGGGCATCGCAGTGGTAGGCGCGCTACTGGGCATGTTATGGCGTGAAGCCAGGGCAGTGTCACAGGCATCTTGATTAGGACCAGTGTATGTCTGGGCATCATGGCCAGCTGAGCCGGGCATCCTTGCTAGGTGTCGCACTTGGCCCGGGGCCTTCCGTTTTAGGGTTCACTAGGCGGGAACCTGCTGGGCGTGTCGTTCTGTGGCGGGGCGCGCGTGTGCAGGCGTGCCCCGGGCCCCGAGTCTGGTTATAGACCGTCGGTGGCGGGGCGGCCTTGGGCATGTAATTACGGCTGAGGCGGCGGCGCAGTGTCTGGGCGTGCGGCTGAGGCGAAGGCCTCTGTCGGGGCATGCACTAGGTAGACTCCGCCGTGTCTAGGAATGCATTGAGCGACGCCATGCCGGGTATTTCATGGCGTGGGCGGGGGCATGTCAAGACACTATCTTGGGAGCCTTGAATCTCTGGGAATGCGCTAGGCGGGAGTCACCCGTGTCTTGCGTGTCTTGGCCAGAGGAACCATCTTCCAGGCGTGGTAGCGTAGGAAGGAAACCGCCGCACGAGGAATCGGGCGAGCACCGTGTCAGGCATCTTATTTGGGTCGAGTTATCGTTTCTAGGCATGCGCTGGGCCGAGGCATTGTGTCCTAGGCGTGCATAGGTTGAGAGGCGTTTTTCTTAGGCATGTCGTGGCCCATTTCGTGAAAGCAGCGCTGTTAGGCGTCGCCTGGGGCGAGCGCGGTCCCAGGCGTCACGGTAGGCGAGGCCTTGTGGCTGGGCGTGTTGTGGTATTTGGAGCGGAGGAGTGTCGGTGTCTGGGCGTGCACTGGCGGGATCGCCGGGTGTCAGGGCGTGTCTTGTGGGGCGAGCGCCTGCATGAACTGTCATGACCTTAGTGGCGGCCCAGGCGTCTGGGGCGTGCGGTGGTGCGAGTCGCTGTGCAGGGCGGCCAGTGGTAGACGGGCTGTAAATGTAGAGTCATGGAATTTGGGCCGGGGTCTTTGTGTCCCAGGGATCTTCCACAGGCGGTCGTGGGTGTCCGGACATGCGTGGACCTTTGTGCCCTAAGCATGTCATGGCGCTGGTAGGGGCCGCGGGTGTGTGGAGCAGAGATGAGACCAGTCGTGGTGTGCAGGCATGCCTTGGACGGGCGCCTTACAGGCGTGTGTGGCACTGGGCCGGGTAGTGTCTGAGGCATGCCTTGGGCCGGGGCAGTGTCTGGGGCATCTGCGGGCCGAGTCGTGGACATGGGCGTTCAGGCGGAGCCCGACTAACACAGGCTGTAGTTGCCTTGGTAGGGCCCGCGAGTGTCTAGGCATGCACTAGGCAAAGACACCTTGTCCAGGCATGCACTAGGCCAACTCACCGTTTCTAGGAATGCATTAGGCCGAGGCACCTTGCCGAGGTATTTCATGGGGCCGGGGGCATGTCGAGAACTAGCTATCTGAGACACCTTCTCTAGGCATCTTATTGGTAAAGTCGTAAATGTCTTGGCGTATCTTGAAGTAGAGGAAGGCAAATCTTAGGCGTAATCGCACTAGGAAAGGCACCCTTGCAAGGAATGGGGCCCAGCACCGTGTCTGGGGCATGCACTTAGGCCGAGTGCCGTTCCCAGGCATCTGTTAGAGCCGAGGCATTGTGTCTAGGCATGCGTAAAGGCGGAGGTATTTTCTTAGGTATGTCGTAAGTGTGGTAAGCTAGAGGCATTGTGTCTAGGCATGTGAGCAGTTTCGATTACTTTGTCTATGTAAGCACTTTGACTTGGACCAATCGACCTCTTAGATCTATCTCTATAGATCTTTATCCCTAGGATATAGGCGACCGCCTAAGTCTTTCATTGAAAACACTTCACTAACGGACTGACACTGCAAGGTGGGGATATCGTTCCCGATGGTAAAATGTCATCAACATATAAGACGAAAATACCAAATTGCGCTCCCACTAATATTTTCTTATAAACACAAGGCTCATCACTTCATTTTTTGAAATCGAACCCTTTGGCCGATTCATCAAAGCGAAGATTCAACTCGAGGCTGCTTGAACCATAAATGGATCTTTGAAGAGCACAATGCCTCTTAGAATTCTTAGGTTATGCAAACCCGCCGAGGGTTGTGTCGTATGCAGCGTCCTCGAAGTAAGTTTAATTAAGAAGCTTGGTTTAACATCAGGTTCATAGAATACCGTAATCATGATATCTGACAATGGCAATAAGAACCCGATAGACTTAAGCATAGCTACAGTGAAAAGTTTCATCATAGTACATGCCATGAGTTTGTTTGAAACGCTACGGTAGCCAGCCTAACTGTAAGTATACACTTTGCCATCCATGTCGATTTCTTTTAAACCCATTTGCCAATAGTGCTGTACGCCCGGTGGGTCAATCAAGGTCCCTTACTTGATTATCATACATAGTTAATTTCAGACTTCATGGCCTCTAACCATTTCCAGGAGTTTGTATCCAACATAGCCTCTTGATGAGTGGTGGGTTCCATTTTTGATCCACTAACAATACATCATAGTTATCGATCCTTAAGAAATCCATATCTCTCGGGTTCATGACGTATCCTATCAGATCCTACGTAGAATTTTTGTGCTATAGGAGGTATTAATCGACAATAGTTTGTTAGTATGGTATAAATGGCGGGTTCGATGTTATCTTGTGGTTCTCGAACTTCTTCAAGTTGTACCTTACTCCCACTTGGTTCCTTGAGAAATAAATTCCCTACAGAAGAACACCATTCAGGCAACAATACTTTGTTCTCTATGGGTTATAAAAAGTAGTATCCCTTAGTCTCTTTAGGATACCTGAACATTGCTCGGACTTGGGCTCCGACTTATTTGAAACTTGGCGTTTACATAAGCCTCACAACCAAAATCTTAGAAAAGATCGCCCGGGGCCTTTACCGATCATGCTCTGTATAATTCTTTCAGCAGCTTTGGATGGAACTCGATTTAGTGTGAATCTGTTGTTTCAAGTGCGCAACCCCCAGGTAAATGGAAGATACATTTGGATCATCGTAGATCGGTAATATCAACTCAAGTTCGATTCCTCCTCTCGGACACACCATTCCAACGTGGTGTTCGGGGAGTTAATTGTGAAATGATTCCACAAGTTCTAAGATAATTCATCAAATTCTTGGCTCAAATATTCGCCCACCTCGATCGGATCGAAGTGCCTTGATTGTCTTGCCAAGGATGGTTTATCACTTCGTTTTGAAAAGATTTGAACACATTTCAAATGATTGAGATTTATGTCTCGTAGTAGAGCGTAACCATATCTCTTTGAAGTCATTCGATGAAATGTAATGAAGTACTTGTAACCTCTCTAGCGTACGGGCAATGGTGTCACGTGCGTGTATGAGATCAATAATTCATTGGCCCCTTTCAGCGTGTCGATGCAAAGGGATCCTTTGTCATCTTACCCGATAGACAAGGTCGCATGTATCATATGATTAATCAAATGAATTCAAAGAGTCGAACTTGATGGAGTTTTGAGATCGTTTCTATTTATATGTGAGGCGGCCAAATCACAAAGATAGGTTGAATTAAATCATTGGACTTAAATTTCTTAGTAGTTATGTTATAGACATGAGAATTGTTGGAATTTTGAAGGTTCATAACATAAAGAGCTAAATCTATAAATAGGCATTTACATAGAACATGTCTTTATGAAAATGAGGCAGATTATTATTTCTTAATAATAAAAGAAAAACCATCATTATCAAACAATGAAATAATATTCCTACATATTGTAGGAACATAATAACAATTGTCAAAACTAACAAAATCCCATTTAGGCAAAGTAAGTTCGCCTTCTCTGTTTAAACGGCAACTTTTCTTCAATTGCCTACTCGTGTAGATCAACCAGCCACTTCTTAGGTTATCTGCTCCTTTTGAGCCCTGCACACATTTGTACAAATGTGAGATCAGCATCAGTATCTAATACCCAGGAACTAGAAGGGAAGAATTAATCTGTATAACATAAATACAGAGAACTAGTGCTTGGTCTTCTTCTTCTTCTTTGAATCCCTCTGCATCTGACTGCAGTTTCTCTTCCAATGACCAGGTTCATTGCCAGAAAAGTATTTTTTTTTTTCCCTCCTTTGGGGCTTTAGCCTTGAGTTGAGGTTTGGGTTTGGGTTGAGCATTGGACTTTCATTTGCTTGCCTGCCTTGCCGCCTTGCCTTTTGCCCTTTCCTTGAATCCCTTTCCATTTGAACCATCGAACGACCGGAACCCAGTTTAATATTACAACTCGGCCCGATTTTAAGCATCGTCTGCAGCTCGAGAGATCGTTGTCCATTCATTCATGTTATAGTTCATGATAAGCGCCCATAACTATCGAAGTGAATTAGGATCCGTCGGTTGTGATCTTGGCTCAATGGAAATCTAAGCCCTATCGGAAGTGCTGTCCATAGCCTTTCATTTTTAAGAACATAGTCTTGCGAAGTACCTCAGTGAAATGCTACCAGTCTGCGGTCGCTTGGTAGTCTCATGCCTTTCTTGCCTTGTTCTTGGAGCGTTTCCTTGGGTGAATCATAGCGTAAAGTGATCGCGGGAGAACCATCATCAGCCGAGCGTTAGAATTGACCGCTATTATTGAAGAATTGGATTGGGAGGTCAGAATAATTCGAATACGTGTGAAAGCTCTTTTGGACCTCGTTTGGGCCTTGGAAGGCAAACGTGATCGAGACTTGGACAAACCACTTTTTGATGTGGAGTTGCCAAATCTGATTTTAGAAAGATTTCTTTCAGATTTTATTTTATCCACTTTTAGGAAGATTTGTTTTTATTTATTTAGAAAGTTCTTTTATTTATTTTAGTAAGTTCAACATAACATTTAGAAAGTTTTCTTTTAGGAATTCTTTTGTATTTTAGAAAGTTTAACTACAATTAAAGTAGAAGTTTAGATTTTTTTATTTAGAAAGGTATGGGGTATATATACCCACCTAATGTAGTCTTTTGGAAATCGATTCGAGTTTAATAATATTTTGATTCTCTTTTAAGGATCTCTCTTTGTTCTCTTATCTCTTGGTGGATTAAAATGAGAGCGAGTTAAGTGAAACACCAAATGCTGGAGTGGATTCCTTGGTGGCGAAGTCTTTGTCCGACATCAATCCAACCGTCCATAGTTGATTGTGGCCTTGTATTCCGTCATCCCATCTTGTGTGGATCGTTTAGAACAACAGGTAAAGTAACCGCTCTTGTCTGAGCTCTATTATGCTCAGCCATCTCATCTTTTCTCTAAACTTTAATATGGATTTTGGCCCATAATGAACCCGAGTCTGGATTATCACTCTTAAGCGCTATAAATCTTACACTTTCCCCTTATATACATAAATTTACCTTTCTTAACTTAGAAATTTTCAGGGTCGTCCATAGCCTATTTTATTTGATAAAACTACCCCCAATGAACCCATATTTTGACTTCACCAAAAACACAGATCGTCAGTCAGCGGTCCCGGCCTTTGCGTGAAAGTGGTATCAGCCGAGATTGATGTCATGATTTAAAAGGGTATTCTTGGTTTCGGAGACAAGAGTCTAATCATGGTTCAAGTGGTTCTGATCCCCATTGCAAAAGCGCATTGCTGATCTTCCGAATGCGTGGTTCGGCGTCTAGCGGATAAGAACATCAGCTGAGCGATCTATGGCGACAAGACGCCGTGGAAGGTAGAGGTGATGGATTTTGACGATGGGCGGCGCGCCTAGCCAAGTTGAGATTACTTAAGGGGCGAAGCACAAGACAAGCATTGAGAGAATATGATTATGGAGGAAGATATGAAGATCGTCTTGCGATGATGATTACTATGAAAGCGTAATAATGATGAAAGTTAGATTGATCAAAGTTTGATATTCCGAATTTGAAGGAAGAATGCATCGCGATGACTTCTTGGATTATTAATACCGTCGAGCGTGTCTTTGAATATTATGATCCCCGACGGCCAAAGGTGAAGTTGAGTGGCTATCGAGATCTTATGAGAATGCTTCTTTTTAGTGGAAAATTTAAAGACGTCGGAGAATGTGAAGAAGATTGAAACTTGGGAAAGATGAAGAAGAAGCCCAAAACGAGTATCTTAGCTACTATCGCCCAGATATCTTATGAAATTCGAGTGAAGCGGCGAGAATCCCGAGTGTGGAGGGTATTAATTGAGTTGAATTGATGATCAGGGAGACTTGCAGAGGCGAGGAAGCCGATCCATAGCCCGCTACCTTCCACGGTTTTTGAGGTTGAAATTTCTAAAAGCGTTCAGTGCAGCGTATAGCACTCTTGAGAATGTGATAAAGCTTGCCTTAAAGTTGAGGGCTCTAAACAAGTATGGGGTTTTACTACAAATCGGATTAAGGAAGGATTTATCAAAATTCGACTTCAAAAGGGGGTCCTAGTAGTGCTAAAACCACCCCGTTAAACCTCAAGTAAAAGGTGAAGTACTACAAGCCACAACAGATTACACACTCTAAGTCAAGCGGTGCTTTAAATGCCCGCAGTTTGGGCATATGGCTTACGAATGCCTAGCAAACCAGTGGTTGCCTAGTTGAAGAATATGAAGCTGAGGAAGAAGAAGGCGTCGAAGAAACGGTGAATCGACCATGAAGATAGGATGAGCTTACTATACCCGACCGTGGGACTTCCTTAGTTGTTCAAGGAGTCTTAAGACAGGGCATTTGCTTCAGTGAGGAAGGGGTGGTTGCGAGTCGATGTCTTTCATCTGAGTGCACATCTAAGGACGAGGGGTTTGTTTGGTTATTATTGATGATGGGGCTTGAGAATTGTGTTTCCTTGGAGATGGTCTGCTTGGTTGAAGATGGATCCACATAAAACCTATAAACAGCTGGCTTCAGAGGGCGTGCTCCAGGTAAAGCATAGGTGCCTTGTCTCTTTTACAATTAAGGCCCACCATGACGAAGGGTATGGTGTGATGTTGTTCCAATGGATGTTTGCCGCTACTTAGGAGGCCGTGGCAATATGATAGGCGGAGATCATTTATGATGGCTTCAAGAACCTTACACATTCCACGAGGATGGGCCTGAAATTGTCTTATACCTAGTTGAAGCAGAGCAATTGCTCCGGTATCAAACTATGATGAATTCTTTGTTGTCAAAATCAGGAGTTGGAGAAAGAAATCGTTTGGTTCGAGATGTGATGGCTGGTTGCTATTGAAGAACCAGAAAGTGAGAAGGAGATCCCAAAGAAGTAGAGCCAGTGCAGCGGAATTTGTTGATGTAATTACTGAGGAGATTCCACATAGGTTGCCCACATAGAGATATTGACGTCGAATAGGCGCCGTCTGAGTTCTGTTTTGCCCGATAAATGACCTAGGATGAGTCTAAAACATGAAGAGCTTACAAGGCAAGTTGATGAGTTGCTCAACAAAGGGCTTATTCGAGAGAGTAAGAGCCCTTGTGCGGTTCCTGCCCTACTAGTACCAAAAAAGGATGGCTCTTGGAGGAAGTGTGTTGATAGTAGGACAGTCAACAAGATTACTATTGAATGTAGATTTCCCATTCCAAGACTCGATGATTTGCTGGATCAACTCTATGGTGCGTCCATCTTTTCGAAGATTGATTTGAGGAGTGGATACCATCAAATTCGTATGAGGAAGGAGATCGAATGGAAGACGGCGCTTTAAAACTGAGATGGACTCTATGAGTGGATGGTGATGCCATTTGGTTTATCGATGCCCTAACACTTTTATGAGGTTTATGAATCATATCCTTAAGCCATGCATTGGAAATTTTGTGGTGGTATCACTTTTGTTGATATTTTGATCTGTAGCAAAATTCGATGGAGCACTTGGAGCATTTGAGGCAATTGTTATATTCACAAGGGAACAACGATTGTCAACTTAAAGAAGTGGCGACTTCTATGCAAATGAATCCATATTTCTTGGTTATGTGGTTACTAAAGATATAGGTGAGATGGGCCAAAGCAAGATAGGCGATTCACAATTGGCCAACTCTAGCTCGATCCATGATGTGAGAAGTTTTCATGGGCTAGTCTCTTTTATAGGAGATTTATTCGTGGATTTAGCTCTATAATGGCTCCTATAATGAATGCTTAGGGAGACAAATTCAAGTGGACTAGTGTTCTTGAAGAAAGCCGGAGTTGATTAAGAAGAAATGTGAAGCCCATGTTTGGTTTCCAGATTTCAACAAAGTCTTGAGTAGAGTGTGATGTCTGAGTTGGGATTGGTGTTGTTCTTAGTCAAGAAGGAAGACCCATAGCTTTCTTTAGTGAGAAGTTAAATGAAGCAAAAAGGAAGTACTCCACCTATGACAAGGAGTTCTATGCTATCTATAGAGCTTTATTTCATTGGAGTCAATACTTGCTTTATTTTATCTATAGAGCTTTAGAAAGATTTGCTCTATAGAGCTTTAGAAAGATTTGCTCCAAGATTTTATTTTGTCCATTTTAGGAAGATTTGTTTTATTTATTTTAGAGAGTTCTTTTATTTATTTTAGGAAGTTCTTTATTTATTTTAGAAAGTTTTTTAACTAGGAGGTTACTTTTTGTATTTTAGAAAGTTTCTTTTCCTAATTAAAGTAGAAAGTTCTTTTTGATTTAGAAGTATGGGGCTATATATCTGCACTGTGTAGTCTTTTGAAAATCGGTTGAGTTTAATAATATTTTAGAGTTACTCTCTTGTTCTCTTATCTCTTGGGTGGATTCACTTGGGGCGAGTTAGTATTACCATGCACCGTTAGTTCGCCCCAGTGGCTTGTCTTGTCCGACTTATCAGTCAAATACCGTCCCGTGGATTGATTGTAGCGCCTTCCTCCATCATCTCTCTAGTGTGGATCGTTCATTAACCGCAGTAAATCTTATTTCGTGTCTGGCTCTCTTTCTCGCCGCTTTATCATCTTTTCTCTAAACTTTTCATATACTTTGTTTCACTCTTGGAACGATAAAACCATAAATCCACGATCTTGGGATCACAAATTAAGTGTAAGTACCTTTACCTTAGAAAAACCGAAAACCTCAAATTAGCTCAAAACAAAGGTTGTTTTGCATCAAATAAACTCAAACCGTTCAAACCTAAAATCATACATTCTAAATCGTAATTTCATCATATATAACTAAACTATTACATAACCTTTGAAGCCGAGACTTTATCAGCTACGTGAAGTTACTTGATTATATGCAACTTAAAACACTAGATCATCGTGTGATCCTGCGCATCGAGAGGTATCGAAGGCTCCGAGGATTGATGGCTGATCGCTAAACTAAAGAAATTCTTTGTTAGAACAAGAGTCCTAATCATGAAGTTCAAGTGGTTCTCAATCACTATTGCAACGCATTGATGATCTTGAATGCGTAGTTCGGCGTCTAAAGCGAGATGGCTATCAGCTGATGATCTATGGCGGGCAAAATGCAGCCGTAGGTGGGGTGATGAAAGATTTTGTGAGAGGCGTGCGCCTAGCCAAGTTGAATTACTTGAGGCGCGAAGCTAGAGACAAGCATTGATAGAATATAGTTATGGAGGAAGGTATGAAAGATACGATACTGTGATGATGATTACTATGAAGCGTAATAATGATGAAAGTTCTAGATTCAATCCAAAGTTTGATATTCGAATATGAAGGAAGAGTCGTGCGATGACTTCTTGGATTGAAACTATCTGGTGAGCGATGTCTTTGAGATATTATGAACCCCAGACGGCAAAGGTGAAGTTGGTGAAGCTATCAGAGATCTTGTGAGAATCTTGCTTTTGGTGGGAAAATTTAAAGCCAACTCGGAGAGATGACAAGAAAGAAGATTGAAACTTGGGAAAGATGAAGAAGAACTAAAACGGAGTATCTTCCTTTTCCACTATACGCCAAGATATCTTTCTCAAAATTCGAATTTAGACGAGCGGGGAATCTGGAGTGTGGAGGGTATTCGGCTGAGTTTGAAAATTTGATGATCAAGGAGCAAGAGGCTAAGGAGGTAGTCCATGGCAGCTACCTTCTTTGGTTTTGAAGTTTAGAATTTCTAAAATTGTTCAATTGCGGCCATATAATACTCTTGAAGATGTCTTAAAGCTTGCCTTAAAAGTTGAGGCTCTAGAAGTATGGGGTTTTACTACAAATCGAATTAAAGAAGGATATATCAAGAATTCGACTTCAAGGGGTCCTAGTAGTGCTAAAACCACCCTTAAACCTCAAGTAAAAGGTAAGTGCAAGCCACGGCAAGTCTACCTCTAAGTCAGGCGGTGCTTTAAATGCCGCAGTTTAGGCATATAGCTTACGAATGTCCTAACTTAGGCAGTGGTTGCCCTTGTTGATGAATATGAAGGCGAGGAAGAAGAGCGTCAGGAGGCAATTGAATCGACCATGAAGATAAGGATGAACACTAGCCACGACCATAGGACTTCCTTAGTTGTTCAAGGAGTCTTAAGATAGGCGAAATTTGCTAGTGAGAGGTGGTGCGCGGTCGATGTCTTTTATACAAGGTGCACATGTAAGGACAGGGTCTGTTTGGTTATTATTGATAGTGGGAGCTTCGAGAATTGTGTTTCCTTTGAGATGGTGCAAAAGCTTGAGTTGAAGATGGATCCACATCCGAAGCCACATAAACAGTGGCAAAGAGGCGATATCAATTAAAAACATAGGTGCCTTGTCTCTTTACAATTGGAAAGCACTACGGGCCGAGAGGTATGGTGTGATGTTGTTCTAATGGATGTTTGTCACTTGCTACTTGGGAGGCCATGTGGCAATATGATGAGCGAGATCATTTATGATGGCTTCAAGAACACTTACACATTCCTTGAGGATGGGCCTGAAATTGTCTTAGCACCATTGAAGTAAATGATGGCTCAGGCCTCGAACCCAGTAATGGGGGTATTTGTTGTCAAAATCCGAGTTGGAGAAAGAAATCAGAGCTGGTTCAGATGTGATGGCCTTGGTTGCTATTGAACAAACCGAAAGTGAGAAGGAGATCCCAAAAGAAGTAGAGCCAATTCTTGCTGAATTTGTTGATGTAGTACCTGAGGAGATTCCACTTGGGTTGCCCCCTATGAGAGATATTGACGTGGTATAAATCACCAGGGTTGTTTTCTTGATAAACCGAACATAGGATGAGTCTAAAAGAGCGTGAAGAGCTTACAAAGACGAGTTGATGGAGTTCTTTCAATGAGGGCTTATTCGAGAGAGTAAGAGCCCTTGTGCGGTCCTCCTCTTTATGCAAAGAAGGATGGAATCTTGGAGGATGTGTGTTGATAGTAGGGCCGGTCAGCAAGATTCTGTGAATATCGATTTCCCATTCCAAGACTTCGATGATTTCTTTGGATCCAGCTCTGTAATTAGTCATCTTTTTCGAAGATTGATTTGAGTGGATACATCAAATTAGTATGAGGAAGGAGATGAATGGAAACTGACGCTAAAACTTCGAGATGGACTCACATGAGTGGATGGTGATGCCATTTGGACTATCGATACCCCTAGCACTTTATGAGGTTTATGAATCATATCCTTAAGCCATGCATTGGAAATTTTGTGGTGGTATACTTTATGATATTTTGATCTATAAGCAAAACTTCGATGGAGCACTTGGGCATTTGATGCAATTGTTCTCTATTCTAAAGAGCAACGACTATTTGTCAACTTGAAAAGTGTAGGCTTATCTTGTGAATCATATTTCTTGGTTATGTGGTTACGGGGTTCGTATCATTTTTTGTATCAGAGCCCCGTCACCCAGTCAACTTGTGAGAAGACCCGTGATCGAATTAGATTGGAAGAACCGCTCTAGCATTGGCTTGGATGGATGGCGCTTGACAGATTCTTTATATGGAGCCCAGGGACCTTGAGGTATAGAGTGAGGACGCCACAATCGGTGATCAAGGTCGGGTTGATAAATTAACTGATGAGCATACCGAGAATAGCAGATAAGTTTGAGGATGGCACAAAACGAAAGAAGAAGTGAAACTCTCAATTTTATTAATGCTTAAAACTTAGAATATAGGGATATGGCTAAATAAGTAAGCAAAATGAAGAATAGAAACTAAATATTCAATGCAAGGAAAGTAAATGTTGGCAAAAAAATAGGAAGAAAACTAATATACTGTTTCTTAAATGCGCACTAAAAAAAGAAAGCTAGATAATTCTAGGATAAGGCTTGGGAATCAAATGCATACGCAATCTGGAATCATCAATAAATCAACACCAAATTAGCAACAAATCGAACAATCGGCGCAAATAAGCTCCCCGAAATAGCAAAATCGAGAATAATCGAAATAAAATCAGCTCCAAAATAGCGTAAATCGCGACAAATCAACACCAAATCTGTTTCCGAAAATAGCGACCGTCAAAGTCAAAACTCCTTGGCTCTTGGTCTAAGTCTGATTTAATTTGATGATGTGGGCCAAATAACGTTCGCTTTGGAGTTGAACCGCGAAACTTCTTATGAGGCATCTCGGATTAAAGCATGAGAACCTTTGAACCTTTTAGCCACGGCTTTGTGTCACTTAGAGAGACTGATGGGACTTCAAGCGAGACCTCCTTTAAGCGAATCCAAGCTTACATGCCATTCTCATTGATCGTAGCGACTTGAAAGGACCGTCGCCCTGGGGCTTGCCAGTTGCCCTTTGTGCTTTGATTCTCATAGAAGCCTTTCTGTATCCCATCTAGTTCCTTGAGATTGAGTAATGGATGGGTTGCATGGTGCGGAACATTAGGGGGACACTTTGGTGAAATAAGCCTTAGGCTACAGATTAAAATGAGAATGCTGGCTGGCTGAAAGGCATTAGATTTAGCCGAAGTGTGTTGTGTGCATGTTGGCTAAAACTCATGGAAACAATGCGGGTATATACACCGTGCCAATTCCAGTATCACAGTAGGAGGAGGTAAGCTTGGATTTTGTTTGGGATTACCTAAACACAAAGAAACAAGGTCGATTCTGGTGGTCGTTGACAGGTTTTCAAGATGGCTCGCTTTGTGCCATCTGACAAATTCCTAATGATGCTTCGCATGTTGCCGACTTGTACTTCAAAGAGATTGTGCGATCTACATGGTATTCCCAGACTATGGTTTGAATCGAGACTCTAAGTTTCTTAGTCACTTTTGGAGAACTTTGTGGAGGAAACTTGGGACTTCTTTAATGTGATCACTTCTTATCACCACGGTATTAATTAGAGCGAAGTTACTAATAGAAGCAGGAAATTTGCTAGACTGTGTGGGAAGAACGTGAAACAATGGGATTTTGGATTCTACCCCAAATTGAGTTTGCCTACAATAGGTCCATGCATAGAGGCGTGGGAAAAGCCCATTTGAGGTAGTCTATGAGCTACAACCGATTGGACCCATGGAATTAGCACCCCATCCGACTATTCAACAATTTAGTGGAGATCGTTGAAGTTAGAGCCAAAGAGATCAAGAAGTTACATGAAGAAGTTAAGCTTGAAGATTGAAGAATAATGCCAAATATGTGGAACAAACAAATGAGACGCCGCAAGTATGTTGAGTTGAAGTTGAGCGAATTGGTTTGGAGTGCAGCCAGCGAGATAGGTTTCCGCGGGAAAGTTTGGAAAGCTGACTAGGATAGATGGCCCTTTCAAGATTATAGAAAATTTGTGAATGCCTACAAGTTCAGGTTGCAGACGAATATGAAATTTCTCCAATGTTGATGTCAAAGGACTTGAGAACATCGCGGTGAAACGAGGGCTAGTCTTTCCTAGCTATAGAGTTGATGCGGGAAACACATAAAACTACCGACATTAGAATTCATTGCAATTATTGAAGAGGTGGATTGGGTCGAGACGCGTGGAATACGTGAAAACTCGCTTTTGGACCTCATTTGGGCCTTGGAAGTCGAAACGTGATCCAGGACTTGGACAAACCCACGATGTGCATTGTCATATTGATTTAGAAAGATTTGCTCAATTTTATTTTATCATTTTAGGAAGATTTGTTTTTTATTTATTTTAGAAAGTTCTTTATTTATTTTAGAAAGTTCTTTGTTATTTTAGGAAGTTTCTTTATTTATTTTAGAAAAGTTTTAACTATGAGGTTCTTTTTGTATTTTAGAAGTTTAACTTCACCAATTAAAGTAGAAGTTTAACTTGATTCCCAAGTATGGGTATATATCTTGCACAATGTAGTCTTTTTAAAGATTCTCTGCTTTGTTCTGCTTTATCTGGGTGGATTCGCGGGGGCGAGTTAAGTGAACTACCATGCGCAAGACAGGATTCCTTGGTGGCGAGGCTTGTCAGAAACATCAATCAACCCCGTCCATTGTTGATTATTGATTGCCTTCATAAGTAAATCTACCACAGTGTGGATCTCGTTTAGTGTAGATATATGGCTCTTTGTCGCATTTCTAACTCATAAACACCGTGCCTGCAAGCTTTGCTATCTTTGTTTCGCTCTTGAACAATAAACCATCATCCACATGACCTTGGAGAACCCGAATTCATCAGCCCCCCATTTCAGCCTGCAGTGAAAAATCAAAAGCCTCAAATTAGCTCAACAGGTTGTTTGACGAAAGCTAGAATCTTGTCACGGTGGCAAGGCGGAGGTATTTCGAGGGAGGTCTCGGGTTCGAGCTGATTTGTGCGTCGGTGAGCTGTGCCTCCCAAGCCCTTGACGTGTAGGGCCAGCGGTGTATCTTGGCCGTGAGGCCCGAGTAGGGGTTTTACGGGGTATGGGGTCGTGAGCGGTGGGGCTAATCCTTTAAAAGCTTACCCTTAGTTTACCAATGAAGTCCCATCTGTTGGCAAGACAAGGTATTCCCCGGAGGAGGTCTCGGATTGGCTTAGCGTCGTAGTGGGCTATCAACCAAAAGGCCTTTCAAGCGCGTAGAGATGGCGAGTGTATGTCTGCCGTGGGACCGGGCCGAAGGAGGTTTACGGGGTATGGGGCGCGTGGCGGTAAGGGCGATCGCTTTAAAAGCTTACCTTGTAGTTTCTCGTGGGAGTGCTTGTCTGGTGGCGAGGCGGTATTCGGAGGGGAGGTCTCGAGTTCGAGGCTAAGCGTAGCGTTAGTGGGCCGTGCCTTCTAAAACCTTTCAAGCGTGGGGCCAAGCGGTGTATGCTAACCCGGTAGGGCCCGGTAGGAGGGTTTACGGGGTTTGTGATGCGTAAGCGGTGGGGCCAATCACTTTAAAAAGCTCACCCTACCTTAGTTTAGTGCAATGGGAGATGGTGCGACGTGAGGCGTGAGCGTGAGGAACTCCGATGCATTGGGTGATAGTCTCTCAGCAACGGACTGAGAATGAGGTTGTGCCATTATCTAGTATGACCCAGAAACGTCCTCAGGAGAGGATCCAAGTAATTAGTGGCTGGAAGTCTCTATTTTCAGCCAAAACGGTCACAAATCTCTCCTGGAATTGTGGCTCAAGATAGTGAATGGGAAACCCGGTGATGAACCCCGTGGGCTTGATTATTGAGGAATGATGTTGTGGGAGGATTTCTTAGTTGTATTTTTTATAAGGTTGCTCTTTCATGTGGTGAGACACCAATACGAAGCTATGGGCGGAGATTCTGAGATATCAAGTCTGGGAGATAATGGAGTTGTCTTGTCGGGTTCAGGGGACATGGGCGCAGCGAGTTGGGTAATGGATCCACGTCCTTGGTACATTGCTGGAAGGCCATTTGTAATACGTAGATGGCAGCCAGGTATGGAGATCTTTGAACATCTGACTCGCTTCCGCGCCCGTTTAGGTGGAATTTATAATATTCCACTCGAATATTGGACAAATACAAGCCTTGGATGCATAGAAAGTGCGTGGGAAACCTTCCCCACCTCGGGTTCTCCCACGAAAGCAAACTCTAGACTTATCATCGCTAAGGATGTATTGAGTAGACCCAGGCGCATGATTTTCCAAAGTCTGCTATCATGGCGAAAGCGATGACAAGTATCTCGCGTAAATTGAATATCCATGGGTTGCCGTATTTTACTCCCCATTGCAAGATATATGTATAAAACCATTCACGCGCCCCATATCACAAATCAAGAAAAGCTACGAGGTGGATCCAATACTTCGGAAGGTAATGTTGGTGATCATGGTTATGCAAGTGGGAAAAAGTTGGTTGTAGATGCTAGTCTTCAAAAGGAATTCAAGCTGGTCAAGGATCCAGTCGGTAATCAAAAGGATCCAGTCAAGGATTCAGTCGGGGGTGTTGATAGCATCATTGAAAGTATTATTGTCCACCAGAACATAATATCCCAAGATGGTCCCGTTCAAGTTGGGGAAATTGGAGGGGAAGCCTCCCTTAACACATTTGAATGTCTTACCCTAATTGAGGATTCAGCCTCTTTAGAGGGTGGTGAAGAATTGGCATCTACAAGTTACGGGATCCTTGAGACAGCAAAGTACTCAGATACATCGCCTATTTGTGATACATTTAAGTTAGTCAAGAGGATTGATGAATTGGTTCTCTCTACTTGACTATGTCGAGAAAGCTTCGAGATTGAAGAAACAACACCGTGCTTCCAAGCTTACGGATGGTAAGAAGGTAACCATCTCCCATGATTAAGTTTGCTTCCTGGAATATTAGGGGCCTGAATGATCCCCTAAAGAAAAAAGAAGTTATCTCATTCGTTAAGAAACAGTCCCTCTGCGTTGTTTGCCTCTTAGAAACTCGAGTTAGAATTTCTAATAAAGACATAATTTTGCCTGTCATGGGTTGGTATCTTTCCATCGCTTTATGATCACTTTGCTTGGTAGAATTGCAGGTATCTTGGGACTTCCCAAGCGCCAGTTTTGCATTAAGTCTATCTATCGCGGCTGACCCAGCTATATTATGCGCATAAGCGTTCTAAGGATAATAGCTCATTCTTTGTACCCATTTGTTTATTGCCGAATATTCGAGGAATGAGAAGAGTGCTGAATCATCTCGAGTTGCTCGACATCTTAGGAACTATGCGCACGAGTTCTTCTTGGGAGATTCCAATCTGTGGGATTTCTTCAGCGAAAAGATTGGGGGTAATATGAATCTTATCTTTTGCTATGGAGGAGTTCTATGAATGCCTTTTTCAACTTGGAGTTAGGATGATATGCCTTTTAATGGGCCTTTGTTTGTGGATTAACCGCCCGTGTTGGTGATCATTTTTGTAGCTAAAAGCTGGACCGTTCCTTGAATGAGTGCGCCCTTGGACACATACCCATATCTTTGTGACGAAGTTCACGAACCCGAACATGCGATCCTTGCCCTGCAGCATTTAACCTCGATAACTCAGTGGTCTCGTCCCGGGGAAAGTCCGCTAAATTTTTAATTTTGCCGTTGTCGTCATAACCTTCTTGCGGTGAGATGCTTGGGATATTGATATTTACGGAACTCCTATGTACAGGCTGACTCGAAAGCTTAGAAGCGTGAAAAATCGCCTTAAAGCTTTCAACTTTCAAGTCTTTGCAAACGTTCAAGAGAAGGTCGTGGAGGCTAGGGAAACCCTATATCGCGCACAAGTTGATCTACTTTCCAATCCAAGTGACACCAGTTTAGTAGAGATTGAGCAAGAGTGCTTGAAGAATTTCCATGACTTGGCTCGTCTTTGAAGAGGGTTTTACGACAAAAATCAGTCGATGGCTCGAGGTGGGGATCAAAACTCTTCCCATAAAGTAGTCAAAGCGGGAACTCTAAGAATTCTATCAAATCATTTGATGGATAAAAATTGCGAATTGATGACCAGGCTTCCTATCAGCGAGGAGTTTGTTAAGCATTTCCAATCAGTCTTGGGTAGTAACATGCAAATGCCGGCAACTGTTGACTATAACTTGGAAGGTTTGGTGTGGTCCTCTAATCATCTGGATATTCTAAATAGTGGGATTACACATGAGGAAATCAAGAGATCTATGTTCTCTATTGATGACGCAAAGGCCCCGTCGATGGAGTTCCTCCTATTTTCAAAAAACTAGAGCATCGTAGGAGTGAGGTATGTGAGGCGGTCGAAGATTTTTTCAGCTCGGGGTGCTTGCTTCGCGAGATCAATTGCACTATCATCGCCTTGGTTCCAAAAATTACTAACCCTAGCTCAATGCAAGATTACAGACCCATCTCTTGTTGTAACACTATCTACAAATGCATCTCGAAGATTAGTGCGGCCATAATTAAAGGGTGCCTTCCAGATGTGTGGCACTTGCTTTCAGGCCTTTTTGTTGATGTACAACATAGTTAAACTTAAAACATCTCCACTCACTCGGGAGTTACAGTGAAAACTATCACTTAGATTAAGGCTTGAATGTGCTCTCAAAAATTGATCTTAAGAGGCTGTATTTCTATAAGTTGGGATTGCATCTTGGGCATAGTATGCGCTATGCGTTACTCAACAACCCTTTTTGAGATGCATTAAAGTTGCATCCTTCTCATGTTTTCTATAAGTGTAAATGGTGAACTTCACAGAGTTTTTTGCTATGAAAGGGATTAAACCAAGGAGACCCTTTATCCTCGCTTTTTGTTTCGGTGCTATGAAGCCTTCTGAGATCCTTTCGGGGTTCTCATCTAATTTTGATTTTCCTAGGTGCAAACGGATAAATCTCTCTCACTTGTGTGCTTTCTTTGATGATTTATTCCTTTTCACCCAGGTAATGTGGATAGTGAACCCGGGAGCGTGGCGCTGGATGGGTGGTCTGCAACTCCAGTGTGGTCCACGATTCGAGTCTCTGATGGCTCTGAGGAATTTCGCTGCGTATTCACGCAGTGTCCATGGTTAGTAAGTGTGAGTCAGGGGATTAGTCGGGTGCGCGTAGGCGGGCCTCGTTATAATAAAAAAATGTGGATAGTGTTCGGATTGCTATGGATGAGCTGGCTAAGTTCGAGGCTTTCTCAGGAATGCAAGTTAATAAGCAAAAGAGTGATGTGTTCTTGGCTGCGATCGATGACAGTGTTAGAGATGCTATCCTCGAGCTTATGTGGGTTTAGTGAGTCTTCCCTGCCAGAGCTGCCAGGGTGCGCTTATATCCTCAAGTTATCTCACTCTGTGCCAGCCTCTTCTTGATAATATTATTGCCAAGATCGATCGTGAAGCTAGTTGTTCTGCAATGTTCCTTTCTTGGGTAGGCTTAGACATATCTTCAGTTCTCTATAGCATTCAAGCATATTGGTGCACTATGTTCATCATCCCCAAGTTTACTTGTTATAAAGTCGAAGCCCCGGTTGCAGCGGGGTTTCCGTGGTCGGGTGAAGGAAGGCCCGTGAGCCCAGTGGGGTGGGAGTCTCTTTGCCTTCCAAAGGAGGGCGGAGGGCTTAGTGCAGAGTGTTAAGGATTAGACGATGCCTGATAATGAAGCACATTTGGAAACTTTTCTACATGAAGGACTCTATTGGGTAACTTAGGTTGAGGTTTTGTTGCGGCAAACGATTATCACAGATCGCCGGGACTCCCTCGCATTCTTAATTTGTGGAAGATTCTTGATTAAGGGATAAGTGAGACCATTTATCAAACAGTTTTAAGCGATTGTCGGGACCTTTTTGTGGGCGATTTTGGAACCTTTGGGCTGATCCTTCCTCACTTTGGGAAAGGATTCTTTATGATTCCATGATCATAAAAATGCTAGAGTTCTTGAAGTACGTTGATGGTACGGATGGAATTGACCTATTAACATCTCGACTAATCTCATAGAACTAAAAAGCAGTTGTCTTGGTTACATTCTGATCCCCGTAGAGAAGGATGTTATTTCTTTGAATGCGATGGTCAGGGAGTTTTCTTGTAAGTTACCTTGGAACGCCATTAGACCTCGCGAATGACACTTGTACGCGGCATGCGGTTGTGTGGTTCTCACAGTCTAAGTCATACTTCATTTCTGTCTTGTCATAGACGGACTTTGACTGAAAAACTTCTTAGATGGGGCCTGCGTCAACTACATGGCATGTTTCTTCTTGTCGACAAATGTTGAGATAGGAACCATTTATTCTTTCTCAATACGGAGCAACCATCCCAGAATTTGGATGAGGGTTTTAAGACTGTGTGGTCAATATAGGTTACCAAGGAGGTGGGAGAACGAACTTCTTTGGGTGATTAGTTGTAAGGGTAATTCCTTATGCTCTATCACTAAAAGGATTGCTTGGGGAGCTTCCATATATCACTTGTGGAGACAACGTAATGCAAGAGTTCACGAGAACCAATTTATTTCTGTTGATTGTATTTTCTATCTCATATCATAAGCGATGTCGATTTCGGGATCACAAGCTTCCAGGAATGTAGCTATGACCCAGCGAATAGAGATTTGTGCGAGATGGATTTCCTCTAACTATCTTGAGGCCCACTAGAGATGATTGAGATCGAATTGTTGGCGTCTCCTTTACCGATGTGGGCTTTGGTGGTTTCGTTTCCTGGTCCCGGGATGTGGGATATTAATTATTGTATTGTTGGTGTTTGAGCAGTGTTTGTTTTATCACGATGTTTTGAGCTTGTGCGGTGTGGGTTTGTTGATCCTTGTTTTTGTTGGTTTCGGTAGTCCTTGTCGGGTGTGCCCTTCCCATAGTTTTAGGGAGGTCTTTGTCAGTTTTAGTTTTTCAGGTGGCTTTAGCCTTGGTTGTTTTTGGTTGTGCAGGTTGCCCCAGCTCGGTAATAAATTACTTGGTATCGAAAAAAAAAAAAAAGGTTGTTTTGCGTGAACCAAACTGGCCAGTTCCAAACTAGATCCTTCATTCTAAGTCGTAATTTCATCATATATAACCCCTAAACTAGCCACATAATGCACAAATAGAGACTGTCACTTCTGCAATGAGTTACTACGTCAGCGCAACACGAGCCCACAGATCATCATGTGATCCTGACCTTGCGTCGGCAAGGTTGCTTTCATTTAATCCGTGCCTAGACACGATGACTCGGTGATGGAAACGAGGGCTAAGGAAAGGAGTGTGGACCCATGAAGTCCCAGCTGAATACATGTCTGAGCCGGGGTTAAAGGGTTCAAGCCACTTCATGTTTGTCAGGATGCCCACGTGGAAAGGCTCGCGGTAATTCAGCTCAAAAGGAAGCGAAGATGGTCACGTCGTGAGTCATCTGGACTTGGACCCGGGACGGAGTTTTGACTTGTTGATTTGCTGTGATGCCAGGTTGGGAGCGTGATGGGTGATCTAGGGGTTTGGGTAAGTTAGGGTGATGGGGTAGAACTTTGATGGGTAAGGGATAGGTCTTGTTTCAAAGGTTATAGGGCTAATTTAGGGGTTATATATGATGAAATTACGATTTAGAATGAAGGATTACAGTTAAGCTGTTTGAGTTGGTTGTCTAAGCTGTTGTTTTGGTAATTGAGGTTTCGGGTTTAAGGTAGGCTAGGGCTATGGATGAATTTGGGTTCTCCAAGGTCAGGGATGATGGTTTTTATTGTTCCAAGAGTGAAACAAAGTAAATGGAAAGTTTAGAAAAAGATGAGAGGGTGAGGAAATGGGGTTCTTGTAGAGTGGTTGCCTAGGGTTAATGCGGCGATGCGCTAGAGAGATGATGGAGTGAAGGCGCCACAATCAGTATGGACGGGTTGATTGATAAGCCGAACAAGACCGCCACGAGTTAGCTGTTAAAGAACACATTATCACATATTCTTCAGTTTTAAGCATTAATAAAATTGAGAGTTTGAATTATCTTTAGTTCTTTGAAGAACTCTTGGGCTTTCTCAGTTGTCGTGGCGTTAAGTGAGAGCTTATGTTCGGATCTCGTCGCGATTGTGGCGTCTCACTTTATCTCTGAGGTTAACTACAACATATAACAACGGGTCAAGGTCATCCATCAAGCCAATGCTAAAGTTCTTCGATCTAGATCGATCACGGGTCTCCTCACAAGTTGACGGGGTTAAATATTATCAATATATTTGATAAAGTTGCATGGTTCTTGTATCTTTTCCAAATTGATTTGAGAAAGTGGATACCATCAGAATTAGAATGAAGGTGATGAATGGAAAAGCTGCTCATTGAGTGCGGGATGCTCTCTAAGGGCATCCTGGCATCGTCCTTTCCCTACAGTGATCAGTGCACTTGCTTAGCTTAGATGGATGGGGTGAATGGCCGGGGTTAGTGCTTGGTACAAGGTGTCTCCAATAGTAATAGAAGTTGGAGAAAAGGGTATCCCAAAAAGGGGCAGGCTTTAGCATCGTTTGACGATGAAGGAAAAGGTGTTGCTCAAGGCACCAATAATGACATTGAGTGTATGCACCGTAGGCTGATCGCCGTCTCAATTATTCTCGAGATCAAGAAGAAACGAACCAAGATCAGTGGGATTAAAGGAGTTGCAAACAAGGTGATCCCTAAAAATGGGGTCATCGTGGGCTTGAGTTATCGGCGCTAGTTAGAGCTGAGGATGAAAATACCGAGGGCACCTCCTTTTGGGTCGTGCGCAAGTGCGAGATAAGTCATTCCGGCGTGGCCCGATGCTACGGACAACGATGAAGGGTAGTCGACTTATTTCAGTACAAGAAAAGTTTGGAGTGCCGATGTCGCCCGGATGGGTTCTTGCCAAAAGATGCAGGCGCGTGTATGGGTCAAATGTCTTGAACGGGACATCCTAGATGGCAGGACCAGTTGAGATCCGGTATAGAGGAACCTACACTACCGTCACGGACGAGGGGAAATGTAGGCTAGATAATCGAATCCATTCATACTTCTTCGATATGAGGTTCGACTCCTCGGCTGGAGTTCGGGTCCGTTTTGAGGGAAAAATACATCCTAAAGTTTTCATGTTTGGGTCTTGGTGATGAGGATTTTCCTCCGATCCGTGATTGACGGTTGGGTCTGACAAGAAACTTGGTCAGCGTGGGTGGGGCAGTCACGATCAAAGGCCCGGTTTTGGCCGGTAATGGAAGTAGGCGAGCAGTTAAATGATGGCTGGCAGGCAGATTAGCGGAGTCTTGCAAAAGGCAAATTTTCATTTAGTGGCCTCGAAGTAGTGAGACTTCCCATCATGATCCTTGTTGGGTTCGGCGAATGTTTGAGCTGACTTAAAGTAGCACCAAAGGCTGCGAGGAGACAAGATCTTCGGACACCACGCCTATGCCAACTTTACCAAGCGGGGTGACCTCAGTTTTGAGGGTAAATGCTTCATTGACATTGAACCTTGCGAGGTCGAAATGACACGTTCGGCTTCAAAATGACGAGGGGGGAAGCCGTAGAAGTGCCTTGTCGTATGGGGATGAAAAGCTAATCATACTGAAGTCCCTATTTTTTTATTATGTGTCGAAGTCTACACACCCTTGTTTATTCCATCCACACGGAGTAAATGGGTAGGTGATAATCAACCCTCAGGCGGAAATTTGTTGAAGAAGGATTGGGTGTTGGGAAGGGTGTCTAGTGATTGGGTCTTTGACAAGCGACTTCCTGCGCATGGTTAAGTCTCTGGTTGAGAGGCTTTGGGGCAAGCGCCTGTGATATCCACCACGGATAATGGGTTGTATATTTTGGTCGAGGCAAGGATGCGAGAATGGGTTATGGAAAATGGGCCATGGTGTTTTGTCGGTAGACCAATTATTCTTCGAACTTGGAAGCCAGGCATGGAGATGCTTAATGTGCAGATCACTTCTCTCCCTTTTTGGGTTAAGTTTTTTAACATCCCTGCGGAATGCGGAATTTGTTACCAGCTTTGGTTACATTGCCCGATCTTTGTTGCGAGACTCCTTCGTGTTGATTCTCTCATGAAGCCTCTAGAGCATCCTTTGCTGGATATGCATTGAGGTGGATGTAGATGTGCGTTTCTAAAGTTTCCCTATTGGACCTGGGAAATGGTAAGTACTCAACTATTAGAATTGAATACCCATGGGTTCCTCAAAGTTGTTCCCACTGCAAGATATTTGGCCATAGTCAGTTGAAGTGCCTAGCTGTAAAGGAAAAGGTTGACTCAGGAAGAGCAACTTGTCCTGCTAATGTAGATACTGCTGGTTCCTCTTCAATGAGTTGTCCCGTCAGAGTCGCTGATGACACTGTTAACCACATTACTACACCGAGTTAAAAATTTAGAAAGGATCACGGTTGTTGTTATCGAAAAAGTGGTATGATACCTTGAGTGTCTTCTTTATCTGCGAAGATTCAGGTTCTTTAGAAGTTGATGTTGAGCATGGCCCCTCCAAAATTGGGTCTCCAACTCAAGTGCGTGTTTTAGATACTTCCAATCTAAATGGAGTTGGATCATTGGATTCTTCCAATCCTGTTCTTCCCAATATTACGGATTACTCAGACACTTCTCCAAATTATGAAACGTTTAAGCATATCAAGAGAGTTGATGAATTAGACTATTTGTCCTTACTTAGTTTGTCGAAAAGATCATGGTGAAAAACAACAACATTCTGACAAGACGGCTAATTCGGGTAAAGTCGACGATACCATTTCTCCATATATTGTGGATATTGACTAATTGCTCGGGCAAGGGAGTTCATGCCTGGGATGTTAGCGTGGTTGTATTATGTCTTCTGCCCTGGTATGGGCTTATGTTCTGGTCTGGTTGTTGTGCTTGGTTGCCACGTTTGTGAGTTTGTCTTTATTTTAAGAATTTATGGGGTTTGTATTGTTGTGAGGTTTTGTGCTTCTGCAGTTTAGCTGTTTCGGTATGTTGCCCCTTTTCCTAAGTGTTTAGGGAGGGTGATGTCTGTTCTTCGGTATCTTTAGGATGCCTTTGGCTTTTGTACTTTTATTGGTTTGTTTGAGGCTTTGCCGCTTTTAGTAATATAAGTGCAATTATTCGAAAAAAAAGAATGAGCTTGCTTTCAAAACAAAATATGGGTTATATGAGTGGTTAGTTATGCCTTTCGGATTAACTAATGCACCTAGGACTTTCATGAGACTAATGAACCATGTTTTACGTGCTTTCATTGGGAAATTTGTGGTTGTCTATTTGGCGATATCACCATTTATAGCAAGAACAGATGATCGCAGTTCATTTTAAAATATGTTTTGGATGTGCTTGAAAGAATTGTTTGCTAACCTTAAGAAGTGCACATTTTGCACGGATAAGCTTGTGTTTTTTGGTTTTGTTGTTAGTGCACGAGGGATACAGGTTGATGAAGAGAAGGTTCGAGCGATTCAAGACTGGTCAAGTTCAACAAGTGTGAGTAAAGTTCGAAGTTTTCATGGACTTGCTAGTTTTTACCGGCGGTTTGTAAAAGACTTTAGTAGCATAGCTGCACCGATAACCGAAGTCATCAAGAAGGATGTTGGGTTTAAGTGGGGTGAAGAGCAAGAAAAAGCATTCCAAGTTATCAAAGAAAAACTAACTCATG
The DNA here is from genome assembly GCA_016808115.1 of Tetrastigma voinierianum. Lineage (NCBI taxonomy): Eukaryota > Viridiplantae > Streptophyta > Magnoliopsida > Vitales > Vitaceae > Tetrastigma > Tetrastigma voinierianum. The sequence goes on from JAEQBH010004946.1 coordinate 97,219, forward strand.
CTCCTTTACTTGCTTTACCTAACTTTGCAAAAACTTTTGAGTTGGAATGTGATGCTTCAGGTCTAGGTATTGGTGCAGTTCTTATGCAAGAAGGACGACCCATTGCATATTTTAGCGAAAAGCTAAGTGGGGCAGCCTTGAAATACCCTACTTATGACAAAGTATGCGTTGGTTCGGGCCTTGGAAACTTGGCAACATTATCTTTGGCCTAAGGAATTTGTGATTCACACCGACCACGAGTCATTGAAGCGCTGGAAGACCAACATAAGTTGAATAAGAGACATGTCCGATGGATGGAGTTTGTGGAAACTTTTCCGTATATGTCATCGGCTATGAGCAAGGTAGAGGAAAACATTGTTGCCGATGCACTTTCCACGAGAGGTATGTCCTAATATCTACTCTGGATGCTAAATTGGCAGTTTTGAACACATTAAAGGAATTGTATCCTTTGGACCAAGATTTTAATGTGAATATGCTAACAACTGAAAGGAGCCCATGAAAAGTTCTTTATACATGAGGGTTCTTGTTTCGGGGAAATATGTTGTGCATTCTAATTGTTCCATTCGGGTTATTAGTGAGGGTCTCATGGTGGAGGATTCGAGTGGGACATTTGGGGTATTAAGACTTTAGGGTTTGTAAGAACACTTTTATTGTGGCCTCATGAGACGAGATGTTGAGAGGATTTGTGGAGGTGTATCACGTGTAGGCAAGCTAAATCTCGAGTGCAACCCCGTGGCTTGTACACACCGCACCTATTCGGTGAACCTTGGGTTTGATCTTTCAATGGACTTTCTGTTAGGTCTACCTAGGACTAGACATGGTAGGGATTCTATTTTTGTGGTTGTGGATAGGTTTTCAAAGATGGCACATTTATCCCATGTCACAAAACGGATGATGCGTCTCATGTTGCCAATTTGTTCTTCGGGGAGGTTGTGGCATGGTATGCCTAGGACCAATTGTCTCCCTGGTAGAGATGCAAAATTCTTGAGTTGCTTTTGGAAGACCTTGTGGTGTAAGTTAGGAACAGTTATTGTTTTTCTACTACTTGTCATCCCTGGCCGATGGTCGAGACAGTGTGAAAGCTGACATATCTACTTTGTTGAAATTTATCATTAAAAAAGAACATTAAAACACACAGGAGGCGATTTGCCACATGTTGAGTTTGCTTATAATCGTACTATACATTCGCACTAAATTTTCGCCTTTTGAGATTGTATATGGTTTAATCCATTAACCTTTAGATTTATCTCTTTACCTTTGTCGACATGATAGATGGTAAAAAAGCGAAAATTTGTTAAAGCGATTCATGAGAGCGAAGACTCAACATTGAGCGAAGGGTGAACAATATACCAAAACAAACCAAGGGTGCCGCCACGTAGTCTTTGAACCCGGAGGTGGAGTTTGGGTGCATGATTCGTCTTGCCCGCTGATAGGCTGAGCTAAAATCGACAAAATTATATCACCTAAGTTCCTACTCTTGGTAATTATTTCTTGCTATGATATAGTGAGTCTAAATTCGACGGGGATGGGTTTTAAATCCTAGAAATGGACTGTAAGTGCACCCGAGAAGGTAAGGCTTTATTTGGACTCTTTAGATTGGGTTTCAAAAAGCAGTGGGAATGGTTTGAAAAGCTGATAATTGTAAGCGAAAGTTAAAGGTGAAAAGTTAACTTTGAAGAATTGGGTCACTAACCGGCAGGATTAGGGCGAGCAAGTGTCCTAGGGTTTTATCCTAAGATTATGACAAGCAACCTATAGTCCACGGCATAACCCGGATCTATGTTAACTAGCAAACCTCACCCATTGAAACAACTCTTATTTGAGTGTCTGGTGTATGCGGTTATGGCCCCTTCTGTTTAAAACCTAACGTTTAATATAAATCTCGGAGGTACCGTAAAGGCTAAATCTAAAGAATCGGAGTCTTAAAGCATGGAAGTATTGGCCAAATCAATAACATTAAATGCTATACAACCCCAATTTGAAACCTAACGTATAAATGTCGTTTTAGAAACGTAGGCAATCCCAAGAATCACAGTACCTCTCTCAGATATCTGGCTGGATTACAGCGTAGGAGAGTATTGGCCCGAATTAATGGCGTTGATGTTATGCAACCATGTTTTGAGAATATAAGGGCCATAAATACACTACATGTAGCTTTTAAGTACAAGAGAACCCAGCGTCGTATCTTGCTGTGTGGCTTCCTTATACCCCGAAGAAAGGAGGAACTGGTACTTTGTCTCTTGAGTTGTCGTCCTCGAGAGGTGTTTGGCAATGCAGAAAGGGAAGAAAGAGGAGAGAGAAGAGAGGAAAGCCAAAAACACAAATAAAAAAAACGAGACTTTATTTACAAAGAATGAAAACTTGCAAGAATATCTTCTCTCACAAATTGTTCCTTGAATTGTTACTTGAGTTCTGAAGCAAGAGGAGGGGCTTATATAGGCCGCCTCAAGGCATGAAATACCAAAAAACTGTAAATTTAATTTAAGTTATGGGACAATTAAGTAATACACAAGTTTGGAGGCGGTTTGGCGAACAAATTGACGTAGCCGGCGTCAATTTTATTTGAAATTTGAAGAATTTACATTGATGGCAGAAATCGACAGTCTAGCGAACAGAAAGAACCCAAGTAAGGGTGGGCAATTTAAACAGCTAGCGAAATTTCACTAAGCTAGCGAAATTAACTCGTGAAAGCGAAATCAATTATTTCGCTGGGAGCGGTCTTGCGAAATTTGGAACAATTACAAGCGAATTTGGCATTTTAAAGCTTAGGTTGCGAGTACGCTAGGTTGCGAAATTTTCGCAATCTTAGCGAAAGAATTTTAAATAACTTAGCGAAAATTCCTGCATTATTGATCTTATTTTACTTTTCATCTGCCTTAGTTGCATCGAATTTTCTTGACTTTGCCTTTGTTTTCTCATTGATTCTTGGGCTGGTTGATGCATTTGAGACACGAATTATTGTGATTCATCCTTTGTATTGAGATTGAACTCCAGTGCGCGAATACGCAAGCAGGCCAAATACATAAATGGCATAAGTCTTTCTTAAGAAGACTAGAACACTTCAATTGGTATAAATGACATGATTAATGCGTAGCCTTCAGGCTTATCTAATATAGGGTTGAAATTGCGCACAGGCATTAATCGGTACTATCTTATGAGAAGATTTCCCGCACAAAGGCGATCAAGTTGCTCCTAGGGCGATGGTCCATTCAAGTCCTCAAGCCTTGGCCAATAACAATGCATCTAAATTTAGATTCTTGCATTTGAATATCTTTGTAGTCTTTTTTAAATCAGCGACTTGAGTCCTTTTGATGTAGTGACGATTTGAGGACAAATCCTTTCAGAGGAGGGGAATGATGGGCGGGGCTAAGGAAGGGAGTGGACCCGCTGGGAAGTCCCAGCTGGGCCACATGACCACGAGCCGAGACTAAGGTTGAAAAGCCGCCGTGTTTTTGTCAGGATCTTGCGTGGAAGAAGCCGCGGGTTCATTTCAAAAAGGAAAGCGAAGATGGTCACAGCATCATCAAATTAATGCGGACTTGGACCCGAGCGAAGTTTTGACTTATTTGGGTTAAGCGCTATTTTGGAATTAGATTTGGTGTTGATTTGCTCTTGATTTGCTGCTATTTTGGGCCCGATTTAGTTCGATTTGTTCTTGATTCTTTGCTATTTTGGGAGCTTATTTGGTCTTGATTTGTTCACGATTTCTTCCTTCAATTTGGTGCTGATTTGCTTTGATTTATTCACGAATTCTTGTGATTTGATTGAGCCTTATCGAATTATCTAGTTTTCTTTTTTAGTGTGTTACTTTAGGAAAAGTATATTAGTTTCTTTCACATTTTTAGTAGAATATTTTGCTTTCCTTGTGGCCGAATATTTAGTTCTCTGTCTTGCATATTTTGGCCTATTTAAAGGCTTGTTGTAAGCCTATTCTTTAAGTTTTAAGCGTTAATAAAATTAGAGGATTTGATTTATAACTGGATTCTTTTGAAGAACTCATGAACTTTATCGGTTATTGAGTGGTGTTCATCCAGGCTTTATCGTCGGATCTCAAGGCTGCTTGATTATGTCCTCCTTTATGCCAAGGTTCTTGCTTCCATATAAACAGCGGGTCGAGGTCATCCATCGACGATGCTAAAGCGGTTCTTGAATCTAATTGGATGCTGGTCTCCTCACAAGTTGATGGGGTTCGTATCAATTATACGAACCATTTTTAAGATGAAAACTCATCCCAGTGTTTGATCCTAGAGCCACTATACTGCAGTAGTCATGCTACGGCAGTATCAGTAGTGTAGGTATAAATTTTGTTGATTCAAAACACCTGTTGTGCATGCGAATCAAATGGCGTCGTTGCCAGGGATGGTGCCAAACTACAGATGATGAGTTGATGGAGTCTTTATAATCCATATTACAAGTGTGGTGACCTTAAACCTTTTTGAAGTCATTGTTTAGAATTTCAAGTTTTTTTACTCGACGATCCTTTGTGAGTTGTTTTAGGTATATAACAGTCCTTTATTTTTATTTCTCCGTGATCTTTTGTAATACATTGTTGCTCTTTGCTTTGTCCCTTTTTGTGTCACAGGTATTTATGCATCACTGGGATAGAGGTATATCAAGTAGATTGCAAAGAGTTAGTACACCAATTGAATAAGGTTATGAAGTCAGTGAACACAGTGAGCAAATGGATCCTCAGCGCAAGAGCAATGAAAGTCGACAAGGTCTTACGATCGAATCCCTCTGACATATAAGTCGATGAGGACCAGTACCCTCTAGAGTGAGTGCACGCTACGCATCATCTACTGCGATGATGTGGCGGTGAGACCACTATCTGGTACTTTGCTTCCCACTTTTCATGGAATGGAGAATGAAAATTCATATCACATATCACGGGAGTTAGAGGAGGTGTGCACTTCACTTTTAAGAAGGTGTGTTTGACATGGACACACTTAAGGCTGACATTCCTTTGACAGCCGAGGCCAATTTGGCTCGATTCAACTGAAATTTGAGAACAATTAGAATTGGTAGATCTTAGTTCGAATTTTTTGAAAATTTTCAATGTCTGACGAGACCAATAGTTTGAAGGGCAAATCAGCACTTTACTAGGCCTACGATAATGAAGTTTTATCGGTGTTGGAGACATTCGAGGAGACCATCAGTGCATGTCCACACCATGGGTTTGATACATGGATGCTTGTGAACCACTTTTATGATGGTATGTCTCCGGCCATGAAGCAACTACTGGAAACCATGTGTGGAGGGGAATTTCTGAACAAGAACCCAGATGAAGCCATGGACTTTTTGAACTATGTAGCCCAAACCTCCAAAGCGCCAGGATGGCAGATCAGAAAGCGAAAAAGAATGGGAGCACTTCGACCCATCAAAGGGGAGGAATTTATAGACTTTCTGAAGACACGAAGATCAAAGCAAACTGACCACTTTGACCCGAAGGTTGGAGGAGCTTGAAATGAGAAATCAGCATGAAGTGCAAGCAATGAATGAATTGCCTGCTTGTCTCGGCCGACCTGTTATAAATTGTCGATCAGTAGCCATCTGGGGAGCATTGTCTCTCAGATTCCCGGTGAACTTAATGCAAACATGCACATGTCTTGGGCTAAAATAAGCCACTACAAATTCATATGCATGTGACTTACGATTTAATTGGAGAAATCAAGCCTGTCATGGAAGCCAAACCTCACATATGCTCCCAAGGAGCACGACGTAGTTTAGCTCCACTTGACCTGGCCAGTGGCCAAACCCTCCACCCTTCTTCTCCACATTGAAATTTGGCAATTATGAATTTAAGTAAGGTAGTGGGTACCTTTGTGGAGGAACAAGAGATGTTGAATGTTCAAACTAACGGAAAATTTGAAAGCGATGAGCTCCTGTGAGATTAGGCAGAAGCTGTAAATTACACGAGTTGCAAAGTTCCATTTCGGGTTGTCTAACCGGTGGGAGTCTGAAAGGGAGAATTCCCTTCCTAGACACAGCAAAACCCTAGGGGAATTCATGAAATAGGCTCAGCCAGTGATCCAAATGCAAAACCCTAGGGGAATTCATGAAATAGGCTCAGTCAAAGCAGTAGTGACTTTGAAGTGGTAAAGAAATGGGACCGTGATCCGGCCACCAACCAAAACTGACTCCAGCGGTGATCCACGGAGGAGAACATGACCTTGGGGAATAGGTGAAACACGGTGTACCCCTCGCACCACAGACGCCGAAAAAGGAAAATTCAGTTAACGAACTGAAATTTTAGGAGTACTCTACGGCAAGTGAAGGTTAACATTCCTCTTCTTGACATGATCAAGCAAGTCCCAAGTATGCAAAATTTTTGAAGGACTTATGCACGGTGAAAAGAGGTTCAAATGTGAATAAAAAGGCCTTTTTGACGGAGCAAGTGAGTGCTATCATTGAGTACAAGACTCTTGTAAAGTATAAGGACCCGGGATGTCCTACAATCTCAGTTAATATCGGGGGCACTAGTGTAGAAAAAGCACTACTAGACTTGGGGGCTAGTGTGAACCTCCTGCCATATTCCATGTACAAGCAGCTTGGTTTCGGAGAACTAAAGCCCACTTCCATCACACTGTCTCTAGCCGATAGGTCTATTAAAATACCAAAGGGGACCATTGAGGACATCACTGTATATGGAGGTGATTTTTTGAAGAATGTCGGCTAATCTTGAAGTTTGTCTGCGAAGGTGCATTGAAAGAACTTTGGTACTTAGCGGGAGAATTCCATTTTATGAGTGAACGAGGATTGTGCTAGGGCATGTCATTTCCAGCGAGGGGAATAGAGTTGACAAAGAAATTGAACTTATTTCCAAAGCGCCTTCTCCAATGAATACAAAGAAAAAAAAAAAGAAGTGATGATTCCTTGGGCAATGCGAGGATTTTCTGAGGAGATTTATCAAGGACTTTTCGAAGATTGTTAAACCCCTCTATAAGCTGCTTGAGAAAAATGCTAAATTTGCTTGGGACGGGGACTGTTAAAAGAGCTTTGAAGAGCTGAGGTCCCATTTGACCACTGCACCAATAGTACGGGCACCCAATTGTGATTCTTTTGAGGTGATGTGTGATCACGAGTAATCTTGCTATTGGAAGCGGTTCTTGGACAAGAGAAGGTGGAAATCCTTATGTAGTCTATTATGCAAACAAAACCTTGAATGAAGCCTTGAAAAGGTATCTTCTTCTGAAGAATTGTTGTGATGGTCTATGCCTTAGACAAATTTCGACATCTTGTTAGATTACGATATAGTCCTTTTACGGATCATTCCCAGCTTTGAAATATCTCACAACGAGCAAAATCTAAAGGCAGACTTATCCGATGGGTTCTTCTGCTTCATGTATTCAATTTGCAAATTAAGGACAAAAAGGGGGTAGAGAATGTTGTGGCAGACCATCTTTCGAGATTGACCTTAGTCCACAACACTCATAGCCCCCCCATAAATGATGAATTTCCTGAAGAATCTCTAATGCAATTGGAGAATGCTCCCTGGTATGCTCACATTGCCAATTTCCACAACAGCAGGAGAAACTCCAGTTGATAGAAAGAACAAGATAGGAAGTATTTCTTTGCGAAGATCCATTCCTATTATTGGGAAGAACCTTTCTTGTTTAAATATTGTGCAGATCAGATAATTAGTAAGTGTGTGCCTTAAGAAAATGACGGGGAACTCTAATCCTTTGCCGTAGAGTGCTGTGGTGGTCACTTTAGCACCCGGAAGACAACAATGAAGGTCTTTGCCGGTCTTGGTTTCCTCTTTTGGCCTTCTCTTTTTAAAGAAACACACGAATGTGCCGAATATGTGATAGATGCCAAAGGCTCGGGAAATTGTCTCGCCGTCATATGATGCCCCTAAACCCAATTTTAGTAGTTGAGCTATTTGATGTTTGGGGCATCGATTTTATGGGGACCTTTCCCTACGTCTTATGGGCATTCATACATATTGGTGGGGATAGACTATGTATCTAAATGGGTTGAGGCAATCCCCTGCAAAACCAATGACCACAGGGTGGTGCTCAAATTCTGAAGGTGACATCTTTTCAATTTGGGGTACCCAGAAGCCATTATTAGTGTGAGGGTTCACACTTTTGCTTAACAAGTCTTTCGAAAACCTCATGGCTAAATATGGTGTTAAACACAAATTGGCTACCCCTTACCATCCTCAAACAAGTGGTCAAGTAGAGCTTTCCAACAGGGAGATAAAGACCATTCTAATGAAGGTGGTGAACAACAATAGAAAAGATTGGTCCCTCAAATTGCTTGATTCACTGTGGGCCTACAGAACAACTTTCAAAACGATTCTTGGAATGTCCCCGTATCGTTTAGTCTATGGCAAAGCATGCCATCTTCCAGTGGAAATCGAGTACAAAGCATGGTGGGCAATCAATAAGCTGAACATGGATTTAAGTAGGGCCGGACTCAAAAGATTCCTTGATCTCAATGAGTTGGAGGAACTACCTAATGATGCCTACTTGAACTCGAAGATTGCAAAGGAAAGATCGAAAAAATGGCATGATCAGATGATAACTTGCAAGAACTTCAAAAGGGGACCAAATTAGTACTTGTATGATTCCAAATTCCACCTTTTTTTCAGGCAAACTTAAATCGGATGGATCGGACCATTCATCGTTCATCAGGCATACTGATGGCTCGGTAGATTTAACGACCAAAAGGATAGCCGGTGTTCGAGGTCAATGGCGGAGAGTGAAATATCTTTGCCACGACACCTTTACCAAGCGAGGAGGAATTTACCTCATGATCATCCTGACAGATAGTCCCTACCAACGGCGTTTTGGTCTCCTACCTTTGGATAGGTCGGTCGTGGATTTATCTATATATTTTGAGGTATTATAGTGCTGCATGTATTTACTTCTCTTTTAGGTGGGGCCCCTTTGTGCATTCCCTAGGGATTGTACAATGGGACTCCTTCGGTGGGACTTTCCACAGGGGTACACTTACTGGAGGGTATCCGAGGTCGAGTCATCATAGAAGGAAGAAGAGCAAAAACTAAGGGAACAATGGACTGCAAAGATACTTTCTACTTGTTACGTACCTCAAGTAGGCAACGATTTCATCATCGTATTGTTCTATTGCTATTTCACGCTTTTGTTGTTTTTGTTGCAATTTTTCGTTTCTTCCCATTTTGTCCTTGTAATAGCTCTTAGTTTTAGTTTTTTTTTGTAATTTTCCCTTGTTCTGAGCATAATGTAAACCTCAAGTGCATTGTACAAACTTGCAATCGATCAGTAAGTGTGGGAAGCTTTTCTGCTCTTCTACTTGCTCAATTTTCTCTCATTTTCTTGGCACTGCAGGCGTGAACACCTCAGGGATGACAACTCGGAGGATGAGCGGCTAAAACCCTTCCTCCTTAAAGCAGAAGGTTGTTGGGTGCAGGATCTGGAGGCTACTGGAGGTCCCCTGTTTTCCACGCAAGTAGTCACTGCCGTCTGTGTTCTCCTTTTTACTGGTGTAGATCAAAGTATGAATTCCTAAACATTTCACATACATACTTACTTTGGTTCTCCATCGAGGAGTCCAAATATAATTCATGCATTTCATGAAATATAAATGGGATAAAAATTGAGTTTTTGGACAGCAAAACGTGGTAAATAGGGGTTTAGGGACCCTTTCCGCTGCTTTGCGAAGGTGTTTACATATAACAAATTTACCAATTTTCGAGGACATAATCTTAGCACAAGTAAGATTCTAACTTTCCTTATATGTTTCATTTCATTCTACATCCAGGGATGCAACTATAATTCATGTACTTTATGAAGTAAAAAAGGGATGAGAATTGAGTATTGATCAAGAAAGATGATAAGAAATGGGTTTACAGACCCTTCCATTAAGGTAGTACTTGAGACTATTAATATAGTACCTAACGCATATTGATGTAGTACCTACAGATTATTAGATTAATACTTACGAATAAATAAGGTTGTAGGGGACAAACATTACATAAACATGTTGACAAGTAGTACCTACTGTACTTACAAATAAATGAGGTTAATAGTTGGATTGTTTAGAGGGGTAGTTTTGGTATTGTTTGATAAATTATTCTTTTGGTTCCTTAAAGATAATTATTTTTTGGTCAAATGTATTGAAGCTTTTAATTGCCATTCTTTGTACTTATTTTCTTTTATTTTCAAATAAAGCGCTGAATCATACTTCTCCCTTATTATTTTGTTGTTACATAAGATGGGGCAAACCAAATGGGTTGTCAATCCAGGACTTATAGTATAATGAAAGTGCCGCATTGAGTGGAACCCGAAGTTGGTTCCTAGGACGTAATCTGTTGCTAATGATTTAAGCACCCCCTGCCCCTCATGTTTTCTATTTAGCGTTTTAACCTTTTCGAATTAGCAAAGTCCACATCCCAAAGTTGCAACCCGAGAGAAATATTCTTTGCTCTTGCGGTTTGTTTTTGTCATTTAAATACTTTTGGGGGTTTTCAAAAGCTTAGGTTTAAACACAGTCAGATCTAGTTTCACAGAGTTAAAACCTAATCCAAGTCTAAATTGGGTTAAAAGCATGGTCAAAGTCCGATTTTAGAAATATCCAGTCGCAGTTTCATTTGAAGCAGCTCATAGGCTTTCAAGCTCACCTACATATCCATCCATAAGCTCGTTTCTGATAAGCTTGTTCATAAGCCCACCTTAATATCTCACCCTTATTCTTATGCTATTTTTAAAAATATATTATGTAAACTATATTTATAATATGTATTTTATTAAATTTTATTATATAAGTTAAATATATATACAATATAGTTAGTGAATTAAATTTTAAATAAGAGGAGAAATTTAAAATTAAACAAATATATAGATTTAGTGTGGGTTTGTATTTGTCTAGATTGGTCAAAACCCGATCCATTCTAAACCCTAAGTAAACCACGTTCATCCTAGGCCCATCTGCTCTGGACTGATCAAGTACAAAACTAATAGGCTAGATTGCGAGCATTGAAAAACAACAAAGTTCAGCTCTGTCCGATTTATTGACCGATCAACAGGTCTATAAACTTAGCCCAAACTAGGCTGTGAGCCTCATTTATATGGGACGGACGGCCCGGCCAGAACATTTGAAGACCCCTATAAATTATGCTTTGAGAATGTAGGGGAATTTGAGTTCGATTTTAAGTACATTACTGAATATTGTTACATATCAATATAAAATCAATAAAATTTCTAAAACGGGAAAGGAGGGCAATTTGGTCATAAAATTCAAAACGAAACGTCGTTGTCGCCACCTCGAAAACAACCCTTATCAAGATTCTGGATTCTTCATAACGGTCTTTGTCTCAACCGTCTTTTGTTTATTTGTAGAATGAATCACGTTCCACGGAAGTGAAGAATCGATGGCGTGCTGAAAATCTGCGTCGTTGAGCTGAACTTTGGGCCATCTTCTTTTAATATCTTACTGCGCTTGTTTTCTTCTTAAGCTCGGCCTGATGGCCTCCCTTCGCATTGAAGCGTGGATTGAGATTCTGGTGCTCGGTCACCCGACTTCGGGCCAGTCTCGAGATATCATTGCTTGATGTATCGACACAGTATCGATCGATATGTAAAATAAGATGATTAAAATACCTAAATATTTTTAAAATTTTATATAAATTATTAGAAAAATAGATATAATTAAGTAAACTAAAAATTTAATAAAGCAATTTTTTTTTATATAAAAATGGGGGTTGGAAGGCTTGGATATGGAAAATACAGTTTTTGGGATCAAAAGACGTCGTTTTAGCCATCATAACTTTTTTTTTTAATTTAAAACACTAATCAAAACAGCATCGCTAGCTTTCAAAAATTATTATAAATTATATAAATTATTAAAAAAATAGATATAATTAAGTGAGTTAAAAATAAAAATAAAACAATTTCTTATATCTAACATGACTCTCTTTTTGTCAAAATTTTTATTAATATTAATTTTTCAATATATTTATCAAAATATAAAGTTATTAGCTTAAAAAAAACATTTATCTCTATATATATAATATTAAGATAACAAGGTAAATATATGGTAAATATCTTAAAGATAAAATATCACATACACATATGGTAAATATTGAAGTAGGTCTTTAAAATATTAAGATAATAGGATAAATATATGGTACATATCCTAAATATCAAATATCAAATATCAAATATCAAATACCAAATATCAAATATATTTTCTCAAAAAAAAAATCAAATATATGTATTCTTGGGTTTTCTTTTGTTTGCTCTTAAATGAGTATGATACATCTTTTCAGAAAAAGAAGAAATGAGTACAATAAATATATATTATAATTTGTCCTTTTGTTTGTCCATAAAATATGAATATCAATAAAATATCCTAATAGGATATTAAATATGCAAAAGGAGAGACCTAGGGCTCTGGTTCGTCCTTCTTTCTTTTGTTTGCCCTCTGTTTTTTACTCGTCTTCTCCCGCCATTCGTCTTATAGGATCCATTCAATTCAATCAGGTTGTTAAAATGCAGAATCTTATCGAGTCGAGGAAATCTCAAATTTCGTTTCACAACCAGTAAGTCTTTAAGAATTCCAGATTTGAAGAATCTTCTGGCTTTACATAGAATTAATCTCAATTTTTTTTTTTTTGTGATTTGAAATTCCATATCAAATTTACGGGTTGGGTTGTGATTTAATCTCAGTTTCAGATTTACGGGTAATTTAGAGGAATTAATCTTTGAATTTTTTTTTTTCATCTTTTGGTTGTGATTTGAAATCTCATTCACGGATTGGGTTTTTGGGTGGAATACATATTGAAATTCTCTGCAGAGATTCTCTGTAAAGTAGTCATTTTTAGAGTCATCATCTAGAACTTGGCGATTCATCGATATTACCGATTCATTCAAGGCGTGGCCGGTATCTGGTTGATGTCGACGGGGTGACATAGGCGGTTATGACTCGTGCAGTCGTCTGGGACTCGGCCGATTTTGAACAACGATTCATAGCCGTAGTTAACGATCGACGGTCCCTTTGCTCATGGTCGAGTCTAGTGGAAAAAAACCAGAGATCAATGTTAGCAAAATATCCAACTAATCTGAAAAGAAATAAATAAAGGAAAATAAATGGCCTTGAGATTTGCGTGAAAAACTCTTTTATCGGAGAAAAATCATTGATGGATCAAGATAAAATTCACTATATAATAAAATTGTACAATTATATAGATTTTCACCACTTACCCTATAAGAAACTCGATACCAATACAAGATAAAATATAAACCCGGAATAACCAAGTGAATTTTCACTATAAAGATACATAAATCTCGAATTAAACCAGATAAAATAACCCCTTTTATCTTTCTCTCCAATCTTCTCTCATTTCTTGGATGATTTTATAGCAAAAAAGCTTAGCGTATTTATAGGCGGAATACGAAAATTGAAGAAAAGAATGGTGACTACCCCTTTTGTTGACAAAGGGCCCCTTTTTACTCTCCTTTCTTCAACCCCTTTTTTTACTCTCATTTCTTCAATTTAATAAGGTAGGGCCCTCATAAGGAGAACCCCTACTCAACAATCTCTACCGTCGGACTTCATTGAGGGCATCACCAATCTTGTTATATTTCTTTGACAACTACAACTTCTTCTTGAAATTGGGAATCTTAAAACTTTAAGCGAGGATTTGGTTTTTCTAATAAATACTACATTCTATTAGGCGGAACCATACTCCACCATAACAAGTATACAAAACATAACTTTTACAGTTCCAAGACTTTCTTCGTCGTAGCGTATCGATCGTCTTGTTGGTATGGTCTTATTTCCTTTAATTTAACTCTTGAGAGTTCTTGACCATCGACATCTTCTCTGTACAAATTTATTTAAAACCAGTGCCCATGTGCAAATGTGGACCGCTAACAACTGACATCCTCTTTTTTAATGGCAACTAACAGACATGCCACGGATGCATATCTCTTCCTTAGAGAATTTCATCATCAAATGTTACTGTGTTAGTTTGGGAGTCAGAGCCATTTGTCGAACCAGATCCACCTTTTGGATATTTTTCTTAATGTGCCCAGATTGTCCACACACCCAACAAACTATTTTTCCGAATTTCTTCTTCTTCCTTTCCTTGACCACCAGTTCATTTTCAACTGTTGAAGCATTCTTGTCACTAACAAGCCTTCTTTCTTGAGACAGGAGTTTGGTGGTGATTTTTGAATAAATCACTGTATCTTTCCCATACATCAAGATAGGCTTCATGTGTTCATAAGAGATCAAAAGATACCAAATAAGACGCAGCCTTATCTTCGTTTAGAAATCCTGACTCCTTAGCCTTGAAATAAAAATGATGTCATTGAGAGTACTCCTTGTGGTCAAGATCCTCATTGCCTTCCTCCATCAAACCGCTCCTTCAGGTACAATCGATTTGAAAGACTCTTTACTTAATACATGCTCAAGCTTTTCCCAAAGTCCCTTGGCAGTCAAAATCTCAGGCACGTTTAACAGAATATTCGGTAGCGAAACCTGATCTTATAGTCTTGGCGAGTTTCCGTCTAGCTCTCCTAATCTTCATCACTTACAATAGAGTTATAAGTCTCAGGTCTTGCACAAGGGCAGTGGTAGGCTTGCCTTCAATATGTAACCTAGAATGCGAATGATAAATCCCTTGACACTTGCCCTGGCCAAATTTATTCTCGTCAAATTCCTGACATCAAGCTTCATCGCTGACATTTTTATTGCCAAGGAACCACCAGCTCTGATATCACTTGGAGGGAAATGTTGACTCTAGGGTATTCAAATATATTAAAATTACTAGTTGAAATTTCAGTTTTGAAACATGCAAACTATACTAAAACAGTTACAAGTAAATGTGAAACAGTTATATAGAAGTAATACGGAAAAATAAAAATTTATTTTGAAAGTGTGCAAATGTGAGTTTCTAATATATGCAAACTAGATATAACTTGATTACTTAACGGGAACTATGATAGAACTTTAGGTAGATCAAGGTAGTGTTTGACACTATGTCCTTAAAACTGATTGCGCCCCGCTCTTGGTGCTTATGGAATATCTGACTGTCTGTATAGGGATCTGATAATCTTGCGGTGAAGTATACTTACAATTTATCTGTCGGCCGAACAAACTATGTTGTGTACTCTTCAGATACTACGCCCAACTTGAAAATAATGCATTAAAACTAAAATGAAATAGTGAGATTTTTGTTGTGTACTAGAATGACAATGAACACGAGTATTTATAGACCTTTTATGACTTCACGGAGAGTCACCATCACAAAGAGCTTATGACTGAAATGAAGAAGCCAGGCTCAAAATGAGAAGACCTGACTGTTGAAAGTCCAAACAACGCCTTTAAACGGTATGTGACTTAAACTGAAGTCAATTAGCGCACTGAGGGTCGGCAAGACCTATTTTCTCATTCATTTCTTACTCGATTTAAGCAAATGAATATACTAAATTATTCTCTCAGCGTAGTAGAATATGAGCCATGAAATATTGTTCAAAATAACAATCGAGTCCTTTAATTTAGGCTCAAGAAGTCAACCAACAACTCAGTTTATAAAAAAATATTTTGGTCCAATAATCCCCCATATGAATGGAAAATTGGTGTAGTATCTGAATGATAATCTTGGCCTTGCTTATAGAGTACATCTTTGGAAAGATCGTGCGTCGAGATAGGTAGCCTTTAGCCTTGAACCTTCCCTAGTGAAAGCCCATCGGATTTATCGGCTAAATAGTGAACATGATGTCTTGAACTATTCAGCTGTTTGATAAATCATATCGAATAGACTTCACACAGTCTCTTTCCTAACACAATTGGTTCTCATGATTGTGTTCATTTTGGCCCTGAACAACTCCTGGTTTTAAGCGAGTCTTTAGAAGGCTCAGCACTTTATAAATTACCAGCGAAACGACCGCCGCACCATATAGGTGACTCTATTAGGAATATCTACAATATCCCACTTGGATTTTCCGAGTTATAAGAATCATTAAAAGCATAAGATTACCACAATAAACTCTGCGAGGCAACACTAGTTTATCCTTAGGAATAGGTAGGAAGATTATCTCTTAGTGCTTCTTTTGAATCAACGCATAATTAATTGCATCCTTTGAACCTAGATCTTGGGATCTATAGTCGAAAACTAGGTTGGGTTGCCCATTAGGTGGTCTTTTTTCATAGGCTTTAATCCCGTTCCCCTCGTGTGTAGTTTACTTGCTCCTTTCGTCAAACCTTTAGTAGGCTGATCCACTAAGATTATCCTTTGACTTTATATAAGCAATGAGAAATAATCCCATTTGAGCAATTTCAGACATTATGTCTCTGACGTATATGTCTAGACTTATCGTTATACATGTCATTTATTGCCCTACGATTTAGATTGGCTATCCTGATATTACAAATTGTTAGCCGCAGGTTGGGCCATATTGGAATATCCTGCAAATTGACAAAGCAGCTCTTGCTTACATATAAATTTATCTAAAGCAATAAATTCAGATTCCATTTGTGGATCTGGCAAATACACATTGTGATGATTTCGAATCTGTTGCCCATTAAGTGTAAAACATAACCCTTTGTAGATTTTGTATCCTTCATATCAGATATCCAGTTTGCATCATTATACCCTTCTAGTATTGTCGGATATCTTGTATAATGCAATCCATAATTCTGGGTATATCTTAGGTATCTAAGAACCCTAATAATTGCCTTCCAGTGGTCTACTCCCGGATTACTCATATATCTACTCAGTTTACTAAAGGAGTATGCTATATCTGGTCTAGTGCAGTTCATAACATACATTAGACTTCCAATGATATGAGAATATTCCAATTGTGATATGCTTTGACCAATATTTTTAAACAAATGAGATTTATATCAACTGGTGTTCTAGCAATGTTGCTTTCATCTTTGTCGAACTTGTCGAAGTAATTTCTCAATATAATGTGATTGAGATAATATAAGTCCACCAGATGTTAAATTTTAATTCCTAGTATAACATACGCAACACCAATCCTTCATGTTAAATTTGCTAGACAACATTTTTCTTGGTAGTTGTAATAATATAATTATTACTACCCAAAATAATATATCATCCACATATGAGCCAAGCTTGATGACATAACTCCATTATTTGTGTCTTTAACATAGACACATTTATCATTCATTAATTGTGAAACCATTTGACATCATTACCTTGTCAAAATTTCTCATGTCATTGTTTTGAATTCTTGCTTTAAACCATAAAAGTGATTTAACAAGCCTACCTTTTTCTTCTCTTGTCCCAAAATAAACCCTTTGGGTTGGTCCATATAAATTTCCTCGTTAAAGTCACCATTTAGGAAGAATTTGTTTTCCACATCCATTTGGTGTATCTCAAGATTATTCAATCTTCATGATAGCTATGAACATACGAATAGATGTTATTCTCATTGACGGAGAATATGTATCAAAGTAATCAAGACCTTCTTTTTTGTTTATAGCCTTTGCTACAAGTGTATCGTACTTATCCCGATTGATTAATCGGTTTTAATTTCATAACGAAGAAATCGAATTTACCTTATAATGGTTTTACTCCACGGAGGAAGATCAACCCAACTCAGTGTGATTTTGCATGATGGATTCAATTTCACTATTTACAGCTTCTTTCCACATAGGTGCTTCAGGAGTGCACATTGCTTCATTAAAGCTTTGAGGCTCTTTTTCTAACAAATATGTTAGAAAATCTGGATCAAAGGACTTGGAAGTACTTGCCCTTTTACTGCGTCTAAGTGCCTCTTCACTTTCATCATTTATAGACTCATGGTCTATATCACTAGTCATAGTATCATGAGTTCTTTTAAGAAAACTCCCATCACATGCATTTTTACTAGGAAATATATTTTCAAAGAATGATGCATTTCTTGACTCAATTATTGTATTGACATGTATATCAGGAATATCATATTTATGCATTAGAAAATGATATGCACTACTATTTATTGCATAACCAATAAATATACAATCGATAGTCTTAGGTCCTATTTTAATCCTTTTGGGAATAGGAACCATCACCTTAGCCATACACCCCCACACCTTTAAATATTTGTAGGAAGGACTCCAACTTTTCCATAATTCATATGGGATTTTGTCTAACTTCTTGTGGGGTAATCTATTTAAAATATAATTTGCTGAAAGCAAAGCTTCCCCCCACAAGTTATGAGGTAATCTTTAACTAATCAACATGGCATTCATCATCTCTTTCAATGTTCTATTTTTACGTTCAACAATTCCATTTTTCTGAGATGTATAAGGCGTAGAAGTTTGGTGAATAATACCATGTTCTTGACAGAACCGATCGAACAATGCGTCATATTCACCACCTCGATCACTTCTTATTGCCTTAATCTTTCTACCAAGTTGATTCTCAACCTCATTCTTATAATGCATAAATTTTTCCAATGCTTCATCTTTACTCCTTATAAAATATACATAGCAATATCTTGTGCAATCATCAATAAAAGTCACAAAGTATTTCTTTCCACCTCTAGTTTGAACATATTTCAAATCACATGTATCACTATGAATTAACTCTAGAGGTTCAATACTTCTTTCAATATTATGAAATGATGCTCTAGTTAATTTTGATTATTTGGATCTGAGAATGTCGAGGCGATGAAACTCACTGAGAATCTCCTACTCTCTCGTCAGTCAAGCTGAGGAACACTACCGTCCCCTATATAGAACTACCATGCAAGTGAGAGCGGTCTAGCCACGTCACGTACGACTGTACTCGGTCACGATGTGTTATCTGCGATCCTTCCTTTGGGACTCAATCACTCACACACTGTGAAGCGGTGTAACACTAAACTCCCCCAGGTACCACAGTGCGCTTTCGTTGTCTTTGTGTGTCCTGATCTCGGCGTCCGCCCTCTGAAGCTATACTAGATAACGCTCGTGACCCGTGAGTGCGTCGGCGCTTGTTGCCTTACCGGGATGGTAATGCAAAGTGAAGTCATAATCCTCTAGGAATTCCATCCTCTTGTGTTCTTATCATATTGAGGTCGGCTAACGTGAAATATGCGAGACTTTTATGGTGCAGTACACCTCGAACTCCTCGCCGTATAAGTAGTGGCGCCAAATCTTGGCGAAAACTATTGTGGCTCCGTGTCGTGTGTGGGAGTGAGTGCAGCGCAAGTGATTCTTCAGGCGCGAGACCATGAAGTATACCCTCGGATGCATCAAAACACATCCCGGTCAGGCCCTCGAGCATCACAATACCTTTGTGTACCCTGTCCCTGTCAGGAACTTCTCCAGATGGGAGGTGAAGTAAGTCTCCTCTTCAACTCTGGAATGCCTCCTCGCATCGGTCATCCCGCTCAGGCACCCGACTCGCTTAAGATTGCCTGAAATTAAATGGGTGTTGTTATCCTGGAGAAATCCTCCATGAATCTCCTGTAATACCCAGCCAATCCCAAGAAACTACGTATCACCGGTAGCCGGCGCCTCCCGATATCCTTTTCGACGCTTCTCGGGTGACGGACGCCTCGATCTTTGACACCGCGTGTCCCAATCTCACCTCGATGAGCGAACTACGTACTTACTAAACTTGGCGTCTGATGGTCTCTCAACAAGCGTAAAGCGATCCTCAGTGATACTCATGCTCCCACTCATTGGGAGTGAATCAAAATTCCATCCCACGAAAGTACAATAGTGATCTAAATAGGGTTGGAATATCCTATGCATGAGATCCATGAATACCCATTTGGGGCATTCGTCAATCAAAGAGCATCATTGTGAACTCAAGTGCCATAGCAGCGTCTAAAGCGGTGTCTTAGGGATATCTACATCCCTAACCCTCAGCTGATGGTAACGGTGTGAAGGTCTATCTTAGGTAGGCTCCTTTGGCTCACTCTGTATTGATGAAACGAGTGTCAATCCTTGATAGGTATCGATTAGCGATCGTAACCCGGTTCAACTGTCTGTAATCAATGCACGGTCGAAGGGTCTTGTCCTTCTTCTTTGCAAATAAACCGAATGTGATGGTGCAGAAGTGCTAGGTCTTATGAACCCCTTGTCGATAGCTCCTATGGCTGAATACGAGGTTCTGCAGCTCAGCCAGGTGCCATCTATCTTAGTCATAGAGATGGTGATACCAGGTGTAACTTCGATACCAAAAGTCACGCATACGTGGATGTAGTCAGTGGCTCATCTGGAAAAACATCCATACTCATACTACTCGAGGTAGATCTAAGTCTGGTCTCTCCTCAATCTACAGGAGTGGGCTTGTTAACTTGACCATGCATCCCTCACACTGGACTCATTATGCGTAAGGGCAAAATGTCATCTTGTCCCCTGAAATATCATACAGTATCGTCCTGCGATATGGCGGTAACTCTCTATGCTCATAATCGATAACGATCTGTAAGGCTATCCCGGCCAATCCATCGGGATGACATGAGACTCGACATGTCCGCACAGTCCTCGGGTGCATTATGGTAGAGTCAGAGATCTCTACTCGCAGCCTCGACTGTCGTCGGTCTCATCCTAATCCTAGGGGAGGGCACCTATCTGAGCTCCTTCAAGGTCTCGACCTCTAAGCCCCCGCTCTCTCTATGGTCGGGGTTATTACGGCTAGTGGGTAGTATCACAGGCGAAGTCTGCAATCGCATGTAGATAGATGACTTAGTCCATTCTCAAATCCTCTAACCTTGGCGAGTTTGTGTACGTAATCATCAACAAATGAGACTAGCTCACGGCCAGAACCTGATCCACGTATTATGTGATCATCAGCACTCTTGTTCTAGGAACTCCTGAGCCTTCGCAGTCTCTGGAAAGTACGTACCCATGAACAGCTCCTGAAATTCTGCCCATGTCATCGCCTCTAGGTCTCTAGAGGTCCTTGCCCATTTCCACCATATTTGGGGTCTTACCCTCTAGTTGGGACGCAGCTAGTCTAATCCGGGTCGCGTCAGAGGTAATCTCCATAGCCTCTAACACTCTCGATGCACGCAGACCAATGGTCTGCCACCATCGGGTTTCCTCCCTTGTGAACGTCGGAGGATGGTGCGCTCTAAATCTCTGGAGGTTACTGGGACCTCCCTGACTACTCGCTATGCTCGCCTGAGCAATAGCAGCCGCTACGATACCTACTACCTCAACAAAGGCCTGTTGATCAAATACCGGCGGCTGGTCAAATGTCGGTGGTGTCTGACCAGCGCCTCGTGGACGACCTCGGCGTCCTCGCCCTCTACTAGCCATCTACACAATAACATGGCGATTATTATACAATCTGATGCCTCAGGGCATGAACCACGACCACGAGACACTAATCATACACATAAATCAGTGTATATGCATTGTCCTTGCATTCACAGTGTCTGAGGGCGATCAATTATCACATTAAGATATTTTTATCAACAAGAATTTCATTTTGAAAGTGCTATTTTTGAAAATTTTTATTTTTCGAAAATTTTTGTCTAATTTATTTGATTTTATTTTATTTATTTTTCAAATATTTTTTTTTGAAAAATTTTGTGTTAACGGTGTTCATGAGCAGGGTTCCCTACGAACAATGTCCAAAATTTGACTCGGAAAAATCTGAGGTCAATAGAGACTGGCGGTAGAGTGCCTGGGGTGCCGCGGCCGAGTCTCGACCGAGGAAGCGCAACGCCTGGGCCGCCTTGACCCGGCCCGTGCCGCCTGTTGCGCTTACGTCGTCTTTGCTTCTTAGTAGATACAAGGGAAATGCTAGGTCAGTGTTAAATCCACCACCACCAACCCCCATCGAATAGGATATGAAGATTAGTGAAACTCAAAGAAAGTATTCCATAACACACCTCATATAAAAGTTGATCGAACAAACCCAGTGTCCTCATTAGCTGCGCGCATGAATTCACCTTTGCCTAAATCTAGCACTTCATTTTCCATATCAGAAGTATAAGTTATTGCTTCAAGACAAATACAACCCCGCTCCAACCGGTTTACTCTAAATTCATCTTAGAGCTCGGGAGAAACAAACACAGAAATTGTGGAAGAAAGGGGACCCACCACCACCTCAGAAATGATCTTGTGAATTGCCTCAACCATGAAGCAATTATATAAAGGCTTTCTGTCAACAAAATAAAAAGTGAGGATGTAGATCTCTCCACTCATTTTATCTCCATTTTGCCCTAAGAAGGTTATTCTCGTGAGAGAAACGAGATAATTGAAATTTGCAATATATAATAGAGTAGATAAAAAACAGAAAAACAGGACAATATTCATATCATGATTAAAAACTAGTGTCAGACAACTCACAGTCAACATCAGTTACTTGATTACCCATGTATGGAATAGATAGGGGCTAAAAACGGACCAAAATATTGGAAGAATGTTTAACCACACTGCATCAAGTGTAAGCAACTCCTTATCGAGTTCGGATTATTGAAAACCTCTAATTGCATTGACATCCTGAGCAATCGCAATACAATTAATTAAAGGTGAACAACACCTCGAACTAATGAATGTCTTGAAGAAAAAAAAGCGATATCTCTACAAGGAAAAAAAGCTAAACATCTAATTTGAATAGACGAGCCCGAAGGAATTTCCAGCACCAACGAGAAGTGTAATGATGTATTTACTACATATTCAATAGAATCTTGGCCGAAATAGACTTAAGAAAGCATAACAACCATTTTAAGCGATAAGACATAATTTCAATGCATTCTTCTCATTCTAAGCCAATGGAACCTTTCTGCGATAATTATTTTCCATGCCTGAAATAATTATTTCCCTGGAATTTATACGAAATTTTAAGTCATGAAACTTCACTTGAGTGTCCTTGCTTTTCCTTCTTTCTTCATGGAATCACTATTTCCCAGGATCCTATACCAAGCGGATCAAGAATGGAGAAACACCCGGCTAGAGATCATGGGCGAGCGGCGGCAGAATGACCCCACTTGGAAAATAGCAAGCCCATATAACATTCCTTAACTAGATTTATTACTAGTCTGGCTACAAATATGCAACCATATTTCTCTCTAGATTGGTCTGAAATATCTTGATCTCTAAATCAATCATCTAACCATCTAGTGGTGATGGATACCCAAACCCGAGCTCCCTAGGTATTCGTATACTGGCTCGATACCAGTTGTGACCCTTGAAAACCAGGGTCCGTTGACTACCGTCAGCCCGCGGAATATTCGTGAATGTCGGGTAACCCACGACATTTTCCGCAATCGGCGAAGTCTCTATGCGGGGAGCTGCGAATCACAAACACATATCTGTCCCAAACGATTGCAATATAATCCGATATATCCAATCACGCCAGGTATCTGAAGTACTTGGGCCCCGCAAACAATACTCAATATCACATCTAGAGCTATGAATCCAATTTATATAACCAATAGTTACAAGAGTTAATATGTTTTTACTCTTTATCTGACATATATCGAGCTTATAAAGTTAATACGTGTTTAAATCGGGAACCAAAGCCACAACTGGCATATTCCTAATCCTCAGTCTCTAGAGATGAGCCGTCCACCTCATGCGCTCCACTGTACTTACCAAAAATAATGCTCCTCGACAGGGGTGAGCTAATGCTTCGATGGTGGAGATAAGCCCTAAGTGAATACTCACCTAAGTGGAGTCTGATGTTTGATAGAAACACGCATTCAAGCAAATGCATGATCCTACTTGAATGTCTACGCGAGCCTTTCGGATCAGAGTCCTCAGGCTCATCACACTCAACTAAGTCTGTTAATGAAAATTATTGTATTTTTGTTTGTTGTGAACTGGCCCATAGTGTATATATATATCAATTGGGCCTTTCAGAGCGATTGATATATTATTTGTTTGTGGAGCTACCCTCAGGTGAATATCAGTGGGTCGCTCCAACGATTGATATTTTTAATTTGTTTATGGTTCTGTCAGATGAATGTCAGTTGGGCCGCTCAGGCCGATTGATATTTTAATTTGGACTACCTCCGATAATTAATATTTTAGAGCAATGCGCCAGACGTTTTATACAGGCTCGTCAAATGCCATTTCGGCTTACATAGTCTAGGGTGTTGGGTCATTATGGAATGCGTGTCGATTCAATCTGATCCTAATTCGCGTATAAATATATAGGCGTCGTATATTTACAAGCAATCCGATCGCTGTCGTATCGTGTAAATTCTCATTTCATACATCAAAAGAATTAGTTCACTTTGGCTAATGATCAAACACAAGCGATTTAATATAAATCATTTCGACGAACACGATTTTCCACGAAAATATATTTTTGAGAACCTTTGTTTCGAGAATAGTAAAACCCTCGGTTACTGTTCGAAATTCACAATTCATCAGTTCCTGCAGCCAGACCTGCATTTCAAGTATTCCCATTTAATTTCAATCAAAGCATGATTTATCACAAAAGCACAATTAAATCAACCCAAAACAGCCATGGAGTAGTCACGGGCAGTAAACAATTTCTAAAAAAATTTCCAACAATTCGGTCCCAAGCTTTGGGGCCAGGTCAGACAACCTCGGCCTCATTCGAACAAACGTTGAAAAAGTCTTAAGAAGGAATAAAACTCAGTAGGGAGAAGCCACCTCACGAGTTTGTCAAAACTCCACCCAGTGATTGTCTTCGTGTGGCCGTTCAGCGTAGACGACTTTCCTTCTTTGTCAGAAGGCGTGATGGTCGGATGTGATATTTTAGAGAGAAGTTTATCTCTCTAAAGGAAATCTCTCAAAAAAATCGGTTCTGCAAGTTTCTGCCTCTCCATTTCACGTTTTCTTGTATTTGATTTGAGGAGATGGTATTGACTTTTTTGGCATTTAGTGACTTAAAACAATT